>CALYDD020000255.1:0-19493 GCA_944472135.2 Trichobilharzia regenti | reverse complement strand
ATGTTTATTATCAGCTGACCTGACTACTATCGTTTTGTCTGGAAAATGTGAGTAAATGTCCTGTTAGCCGACTGACAGTTTGCATGGTGTGAACACTGACTGGCTTTGTGATTCACGTTATGTCTTAGGTTATCTGGTATATGTATATAGTATGTATATGTATAAGTATATATATATATATATATATATATATATATGGAGAGAGGGAGAGATAGTAAGCAGCTTGGTGATGACTTGGAGGAGAGTTGTCAAGATCTGAGTGTGGTGGAGTGAAGTGGTGAAAAAGGGCGCCCGTCGTAGACAACGATTGATGCCTCCGGAGAGTCGTCAACAGGTGCCCTATCCAACCTTGTGCAGGGGACTTCCAACCATCTCTCCTTTTCTCACTCACGTCACGAAACCTCCATTCCACACACTACACACTTACAACATAATTCTCATTCCACTCACACACACACACACACACATTTGCACATCTCGACGAAGTACTCCTCACGAGACACACACTCACTCACACACACACACACACCACGCATAAAACACCCTCACACATCAAATGAACAGCTATCAAAATACTCGAATCACAGTTCTCAAGACCAGTGCTCTGCAATCCGTTGAGATCACCGCTTGTTAATAAGTAGTATATCCTGATCCCGCACAAAATCTCCCCTCTCCCATAAAATTATCTAACCAACTACTCCCAAACATTTCACTAGCACAACGCAACCGACTAAAAACACTACGACCACGACCATGACCGCGACTATTACTACCACTACCACTACCACTACCATTACCATTACCAATAAAACTACCACTACCACTCGCAATGGAACTAGCAATAGCAATGCCAATAGCAATAACAATACCAATGCCCATACCAATAGCACTACTGGTTATATCAATTACACTACTAGTTTCCACCTGCTTCTCTCAAGCTTATCTAGCCTTGTCCCAATGTTTATTATCAGCTGACCTGACTACTATCGTTTTGTCTGGAAAATGTGAGTAAATGTCCTGTTAGCCGACTGACAGTTTGCATGGTGTGAACACTGACTGGCTTTGTGATTCACGTTATGTCTTAGGTTATCTGGTATATGTATATAGTATGTATATGTATAAGTATATATATATATATATATATATATATATATGGAGAGAGGGAGAGATAGTAAGCAGCTTGGTGATGACTTGGAGGAGAGTTGTCAAGATCTGAGTGTGGTGGAGTGAAGTGGTGAAAAAGGGCGCCCGTCGTAGACAACGATTGATGCCTCCGGAGAGTCGTCAACAGGTGCCCTATCCAACCTTGTGCAGGGGACTTCCAACCATCTCTCCTTTTCTCACTCACGTCACGAAACCTCCATTCCACACACTACACACTTACAACATAATTCTCATTCCACTCACACACACACACACACACATTTGCACATCTCGACGAAGTACTCCTCACGAGACACACACTCACTCACACACACACACACACCACGCATAAAACACCCTCACACATCAAATGAACAGCTATCAAAATACTCGAATCACAGTTCTCAAGACCAGTGCTCTGCAATCCGTTGAGATCACCGCTTGTTAATAAGTAGTATATCCTGATCCCGCACAAAATCTCCCCTCTCCCATAAAATTATCTAACCAACTACTCCCAAACATTTCACTAGCACAACGCAACCGACTAAAAACACTACGACCACGACCATGACCGCGACTATTACTACCACTACCACTACCACTAGCAATGGAACTAGCAATAGCAATGCCAATAGCAATAACAATACCAATGCCCATACCAATAGCACTACTGGTTATATCAATTACACTACTAGTTTCCACCTGCTTCTCTCAAGCTTATCTAGCCTTGTCCCAATGTTTATTATCAGCTGACCTGACTACTATCGTTTTGTCTGGAAAATGTGAGTAAATGTCCTGTTAGCCGACTGACAGTTTGCATGGTGTGAACACTGACTGGCTTTGTGATTCACGTTATGTCTTAGGTTATCTGGTATATGTATATAGTATGTATATGTATAAGTATATATATATATATATATATATATATATATGGAGAGAGGGAGAGATAGTAAGCAGCTTGGTGATGACTTGGAGGAGAGTTGTCAAGATCTGAGTGTGGTGGAGTGAAGTGGTGAAAAAGGGCGCCCGTCGTAGACAACGATTGATGCCTCCGGAGAGTCGTCAACAGGTGCCCTATCCAACCTTGTGCAGGGGACTTCCAACCATCTCTCCTTTTCTCACTCACGTCACGAAACCTCCATTCCACACACTACACACTTACAACATAATTCTCATTCCACTCACACACACACACACACACATTTGCACATCTCGACGAAGTACTCCTCACGAGACACACACTCACTCACACACACACACACACCACGCATAAAACACCCTCACACATCAAATGAACAGCTATCAAAATACTCGAATCACAGTTCTCAAGACCAGTGCTCTGCAATCCGTTGAGATCACCGCTTGTTAATAAGTAGTATATCCTGATCCCGCACAAAATCTCCCCTCTCCCATAAAATTATCTAACCAACTACTCCCAAACATTTCACTAGCACAACGCAACCGACTAAAAACACTACGACCACGACCATGACCGCGACTATTACTACCACTACCACTACCACTAGCAATGGAACTAGCAATAGCAATGCCAATAGCAATAACAATACCAATGCCCATACCAATAGCACTACTGGTTATATCAATTACACTACTAGTTTCCACCTGCTTCTCTCAAGCTTATCTAGCCTTGTCCCAATGTTTATTATCAGCTGACCTGACTACTATCGTTTTGTCTGGAAAATGTGAGTAAATGTCCTGTTAGCCGACTGACAGTTTGCATGGTGTGAACACTGACTGGCTTTGTGATTCACGTTATGTCTTAGGTTATCTGGTATATGTATATAGTATGTATATGTATAAGTATATATATATATATATATATATATATATATATGGAGAGAGGGAGAGATAGTAAGCAGCTTGGTGATGACTTGGAGGAGAGTTGTCAAGATCTGAGTGTGGTGGAGTGAAGTGGTGAAAAAGGGCGCCCGTCGTAGACAACGATTGATGCCTCCGGAGAGTCGTCAACAGGTGCCCTATCCAACCTTGTGCAGGGGACTTCCAACCATCTCTCCTTTTCTCACTCACGTCACGAAACCTCCATTCCACACACTACACACTTACAACATAATTCTCATTCCACTCACACACACACACACACACATTTGCACATCTCGACGAAGTACTCCTCACGAGACACACACTCACTCACACACACACACACACACCACGCATAAAACACCCTCACACATCAAATGAACAGCTATCAAAATACTCGAATCACAGTTCTCAAGACCAGTGCTCTGCAATCCGTTGAGATCACCGCTTGTTAATAAGTAGTATATCCTGATCCCGCACAAAATCTCCCCTCTCCCATAAAATTATCTAACCAACTACTCCCAAACATTTCACTAGCACAACGCAACCGACTAAAAACACTACGACCACGACCATGACCGCGACTATTACTACCACTACCACTACCACTAGCAATGGAACTAGCAATAGCAATGCCAATAGCAATAACAATACCAATGCCCATACCAATAGCACTACTGGTTATATCAATTACACTACTAGTTTCCACCTGCTTCTCTCAAGCTTATCTAGCCTTGTCCCAATGTTTATTATCAGCTGACCTGACTACTATCGTTTTGTCTGGAAAATGTGAGTAAATGTCCTGTTAGCCGACTGACAGTTTGCATGGTGTGAACACTGACTGGCTTTGTGATTCACGTTATGTCTTAGGTTATCTGGTATATGTATATAGTATGTATATGTATAAGTATATATATATATATATATATATATATATGGAGAGAGGGAGAGATAGTAAGCAGCTTGGTGATGACTTGGAGGAGAGTTGTCAAGATCTGAGTGTGGTGGAGTGAAGTGGTGAAAAAGGGCGCCCGTCGTAGACAACGATTGATGCCTCCGGAGAGTCGTCAACAGGTGCCCTATCCAACCTTGTGCAGGGGACTTCCAACCATCTCTCCTTTTCTCACTCACGTCACGAAACCTCCATTCCACACACTACACACTTACAACATAATTCTCATTCCACTCACACACACACACACACACATTTGCACATCTCGACGAAGTACTCCTCACGAGACACACACTCACTCACACACACACACACACCACGCATAAAACACCCTCACACATCAAATGAACAGCTATCAAAATACTCGAATCACAGTTCTCAAGACCAGTGCTCTGCAATCCGTTGAGATCACCGCTTGTTAATAAGTAGTATATCCTGATCCCGCACAAAATCTCCCCTCTCCCATAAAATTATCTAACCAACTACTCCCAAACATTTCACTAGCACAACGCAACCGACTAAAAACACTACGACCACGACCATGACCGCGACTATTACTACCACTACCACTACCACTACCACTACCACTAGCAATGGAACTAGCAATAGCAATGCCAATAGCAATAACAATACCAATGCCCATACCAATAGCACTACTGGTTATATCAATTACACTACTAGTTTCCACCTGCTTCTCTCAAGCTTATCTAGCCTTGTCCCAATGTTTATTATCAGCTGACCTGACTACTATCGTTTTGTCTGGAAAATGTGAGTAAATGTCCTGTTAGCCGACTGACAGTTTGCATGGTGTGAACACTGACTGGCTTTGTGATTCACGTTATGTCTTAGGTTATCTGGTATATGTATATAGTATGTATATGTATAAGTATATATATAATATATATATATATATATGGAGAGAGGGAGAGATAGTAAGCAGCTTGGTGATGACTTGGAGGAGAGTTGTCAAGATCTGAGTGTGGTGGAGTGAAGTGGTGAAAAAGGGCGCCCGTCGTAGACAACGATTGATGCCTCCGGAGAGTCGTCAACAGGTGCCCTATCCAACCTTGTGCAGGGGACTTCCAACCATCTCTCCTTTTCTCACTCACGTCACGAAACCTCCATTCCACACACTACACACTTACAACATAATTCTCATTCCACTCACACACACACACACACACATTTGCACATCTCGACGAAGTACTCCTCACGAGACACACACTCACTCACACACACACACACACCACGCATAAAACACCCTCACACATCAAATGAACAGCTATCAAAATACTCGAATCACAGTTCTCAAGACCAGTGCTCTGCAATCCGTTGAGATCACCGCTTGTTAATAAGTAGTATATCCTGATCCCGCACAAAATCTCCCCTCTCCCATAAAATTATCTAACCAACTACTCCCAAACATTTCACTAGCACAACGCAACCGACTAAAAACACTACGACCACGACCATGACCGCGACTATTACTACCACTACCACTACCACTACCACTACCACTAGCAATGGAACTAGCAATAGCAATGCCAATAGCAATAACAATACCAATGCCCATACCAATAGCACTACTGGTTATATCAATTACACTACTAGTTTCCACCTGCTTCTCTCAAGCTTATCTAGCCTTGTCCCAATGTTTATTATCAGCTGACCTGACTACTATCGTTTTGTCTGGAAAATGTGAGTAAATGTCCTGTTAGCCGACTGACAGTTTGCATGGTGTGAACACTGACTGGCTTTGTGATTCACGTTATGTCTTAGGTTATCTGGTATATGTATATAGTATGTATATGTATAAGTATATATATATATATATATATATATATATGGAGAGAGGGAGAGATAGTAAGCAGCTTGGTGATGACTTGGAGGAGAGTTGTCAAGATCTGAGTGTGGTGGAGTGAAGTGGTGAAAAAGGGCGCCCGTCGTAGACAACGATTGATGCCTCCGGAGAGTCGTCAACAGGTGCCCTATCCAACCTTGTGCAGGGGACTTCCAACCATCTCTCCTTTTCTCACTCACGTCACGAAACCTCCATTCCACACACTACACACTTACAACATAATTCTCATTCCACTCACACACACACACACACACATTTGCACATCTCGACGAAGTACTCCTCACGAGACACACACTCACTCACACACACACACACACCACGCATAAAACACCCTCACACATCAAATGAACAGCAATCAAAATACTCGAATCACAGTTCTCAAGACCAGTGCTCTGCAATCCGTTGAGATCACCGCTTGTTAATAAGTAGTATATCCTGATCCCGCACAAAATCTCCCCTCTCCCATAAAATTATCTAACCAACTACTCCCAAACATTTCACTAGCACAACGCAACCGACTAAAAACACTACGACCACGACCATGACCGCGACTATTACTACCACTACCACTACCACTACCACTACCACTAGCAATGGAACTAGCAATAGCAATGCCAATAGCAATAACAATACCAATGCCCATACCAATAGCACTACTGGTTATATCAATTACACTACTAGTTTCCACCTGCTTCTCTCAAGCTTATCTAGCCTTGTCCCAATGTTTATTATCAGCTGACCTGACTACTATCGTTTTGTCTGGAAAATGTGAGTAAATGTCCTGTTAGCCGACTGACAGTTTGCATGGTGTGAACACTGACTGGCTTTGTGATTCACGTTATGTCTTAGGTTATCTGGTATATGTATATAGTATGTATATGTATAAGTATATATATAATATATATATATATATATGGAGAGAGGGAGAGATAGTAAGCAGCTTGGTGATGACTTGGAGGAGAGTTGTCAAGATCTGAGTGTGGTGGAGTGAAGTGGTGAAAAAGGGCGCCCGTCGTAGACAACGATTGATGCCTCCGGAGAGTCGTCAACAGGTGCCCTATCCAACCTTGTGCAGGGGACTTCCAACCATCTCTCCTTTTCTCACTCACGTCACGAAACCTCCATTCCACACACTACACACTTACAACATAATTCTCATTCCACTCACACACACACACACACACATTTGCACATCTCGACGAAGTACTCCTCACGAGACACACACTCACTCACACACACACACACACCACGCATAAAACACCCTCACACATCAAATGAACAGCTATCAAAATACTCGAATCACAGTTCTCAAGACCAGTGCTCTGCAATCCGTTGAGATCACCGCTTGTTAATAAGTAGTATATCCTGATCCCGCACAAAATCTCCCCTCTCCCATAAAATTATCTAACCAACTACTCCCAAACATTTCACTAGCACAACGCAACCGACTAAAAACACTACGACCACGACCATGACCGCGACTATTACTACCACTACCACTACCACTACCACTAGCAATGGAACTAGCAATAGCAATGCCAATAGCAATAACAATACCAATGCCCATACCAATAGCACTACTGGTTATATCAATTACACTACTAGTTTCCACCTGCTTCTCTCAAGCTTATCTAGCCTTGTCCCAATGTTTATTATCAGCTGACCTGACTACTATCGTTTTGTCTGGAAAATGTGAGTAAATGTCCTGTTAGCCGACTGACAGTTTGCATGGTGTGAACACTGACTGGCTTTGTGATTCACGTTATGTCTTAGGTTATCTGGTATATGTATATAGTATGTATATGTATAAGTATATATATATATATATATATATATATATATGGAGAGAGGGAGAGATAGTAAGCAGCTTGGTGATGACTTGGAGGAGAGTTGTCAAGATCTGAGTGTGGTGGTGTGAAGTGGTGAAAAAGGGCGCCCGTCGTAGACAACGATTGATGCCTCCGGAGAGTCGTCAACAGGTGCCCTATCCAACCTTGTGCAGGGGACTTCCAACCATCTCTCCTTTTCTCACTCACGTCACGAAACCTCCATTCCACACACTACACACTTACAACATAATTCTCATTCCACTCACACACACACACACACACATTTGCACATCTCGACGAAGTACTCCTCACGAGACACACACTCACTCACACACACACACACACCACGCATAAAACACCCTCACACATCAAATGAACAGCAATCAAAATACTCGAATCACAGTTCTCAAGACCAGTGCTCTGCAATCCGTTGAGATCACCGCTTGTTAATAAGTAGTATATCCTGATCCCGCACAAAATCTCCCCTCTCCCATAAAATTATCTAACCAACTACTCCCAAACATTTCACTAGCACAACGCAACCGACTAAAAACACTACGACCACGACCATGACCGCGACTATTACTACCACTACCACTACCACTACCACTAGCAATGGAACTAGCAATAGCAATGCCAATAGCAATAACAATACCAATGCCCATACCAATAGCACTACTGGTTATATCAATTACACTACTAGTTTCCACCTGCTTCTCTCAAGCTTATCTAGCCTTGTCCCAATGTTTATTATCAGCTGACCTGACTACTATCGTTTTGTCTGGAAAATGTGAGTAAATGTCCTGTTAGCCGACTGACAGTTTGCATGGTGTGAACACTGACTGGCTTTGTGATTCACGTTATGTCTTAGGTTATCTGGTATATGTATATAGTATGTATATGTATAAGTATATATATATATATATATATATATATATATGGAGAGAGGGAGAGATAGTAAGCAGCTTGGTGATGACTTGGAGGAGAGTTGTCAAGATCTGAGTGTGGTGGAGTGAAGTGGTGAAAAAGGGCGCCCGTCGTAGACAACGATTGATGCCTCCGGAGAGTCGTCAACAGGTGCCCTATCCAACCTTGTGCAGGGGACTTCCAACCATCTCTCCTTTTCTCACTCACGTCACGAAACCTCCATTCCACACACTACACACTTACAACATAATTCTCATTCCACTCACACACACACACACACACATTTGCACATCTCGACGAAGTACTCCTCACGAGACACACACTCACTCACACACACACACACACCACGCATAAAACACCCTCACACATCAAATGAACAGCAATCAAAATACTCGAATCACAGTTCTCAAGACCAGTGCTCTGCAATCCGTTGAGATCACCGCTTGTTAATAAGTAGTATATCCTGATCCCGCACAAAATCTCCCCTCTCCCATAAAATTATCTAACCAACTACTCCCAAACATTTCACTAGCACAACGCAACCGACTAAAAACACTACGACCACGACCATGACCGCGACTATTACTACCACTACCACTACCACTACCACTAGCAATGGAACTAGCAATAGCAATGCCAATAGCAATAACAATACCAATGCCCATACCAATAGCACTACTGGTTATATCAATTACACTACTAGTTTCCACCTGCTTCTCTCAAGCTTATCTAGCCTTGTCCCAATGTTTATTATCAGCTGACCTGACTACTATCGTTTTGTCTGGAAAATGTGAGTAAATGTCCTGTTAGCCGACTGACAGTTTGCATGGTGTGAACACTGACTGGCTTTGTGATTCACGTTATGTCTTAGGTTATCTGGTATATGTATATAGTATGTATATGTATAAGTATATATATATATATATATACATGGAGAGAGGGAGAGATAGGAAGCAGCTTGGTGATGACTTGGAGGAGAGTTGTCAAGATCTGAGTGTGGTGGTGTGAAGTGGTGAAAAAGGGCGCCCGTCGTAGCCGACGATTGATGCCTCCGGAGAGTCGTCAACAGGTGCCCTATCCAACCTTGTGCAGGGGACTTCCAACCATCTCTCCTTTTCTCACTCACGTCACGAAACCTCCATTCCACACACTACACACTTACAACATAATTCTCATTCCACTCACACACACACACACACACATTTGCACATCTCGACGAAGTACTCCTCACGAGACACACACTCACTCACACACACACACACACCACGCATAAAACACCCTCACACATCAAATGAACAGCAATCAAAATACTCGAATCACAGTTCTCAAGACCAGTGCTCTGCAATCCGTTGAGATCACCGCTTGTTAATAAGTAGTATATCCTGATCCCGCACAAAATCTCCCCTCTCCCATAAAATTATCTAACCAACTACTCCCAAACATTTCACTAGCACAACGCAACCGACTAAAAACACTACGACCACGACCATGACCGCGACTATTACTACCACTACCACTACCACTACCATTACCAATAAAACTACCACTACCACTACCACTAGCAATGGAACTAGCAATAGCAATGCCAATAGCAATAACAATACCAATGCCCATACCAATAGCACTACTGGTTATATCAATTACACTACTAGTTTCCACCTGCTTCTCTCAAGCTTATCTAGCCTTGTCCCAATGTTTATTATCAGCTGACCTGACTACTATCGTTTTGTCTGGAAAATGTGAGTAAATGTCCTGTTAGCCGACTGACAGTTTGCATGGTGTGAACACTGACTGGCTTTGTGATTCACGTTATGTCTTAGGTTATCTGGTAATTTTGAGGATTTCGATTTCGACTACAATGACTAGGAGAGCTTTTCCCCGAGTATGTTTTCCAGGTTAGCTGAGTCTGGCTTTCTTGTGTGGTCTGAGTGAGAGGAGCTGACTAGCTTCTGACGGAAATGTTCGCCTGTGCATTCCTACAGGCGAATAAGTAGACTAATTTTCACGTGAACACCCGGAAGGCATGACAGTGATGAAGACAATGTGAATCTGATAAGTCACCCGACACTATAAACAGGACAAAGGATTTCTTCTCACTCCCAATCGACACCATGTAGAAATTCCACTTCGCTGATGACTGACACTCAGCGTTTCGCAATATGCTCGACTGATTGTGGTATCAGGTTTTCACACAACTGAATCTTCTTGATGTGTGAGAATGAGTGAGTGAAAGTGTTGTGATATTGTTTTTGGTTTGCGTTGTTAGTGATGTGTGACATTGATCGGTGTTTCGCTAGGTGTGTTTCGTGTTCACATGTGCTAGTGTAATAATTTTTTTAATTGGAATATTATTATTTCGAAATGTCCGAACTACACGGATCGAAACGAAACACAGATATGGCAGAACTCATGAATTTTTTTTAGCAGAATTATTATGCAATTCATATAATAATGATATGAGCAATCAACAGTAATTATTTAAACAATACAGAGATAGAAATTGTCAGTCACCACATTCGCCACACCTCGAATATCTCCTTACGTATTTATAACGAAGTCTCGGTTCGCTTGCAAGTAGCTTCGACCTAACTGATTCTGTGATATTATTTTCATCAGTATTATCTGGACCTATTTCTGAATTATCTACAAAATCATGATTATTAGCGGAATCAATAATATTATAATTGGAACGACCTCCTTCATTTATCGTCACTTTGTCCAGGTGTGAACTGAGTGATCTTTGATGTCTAATATCTTCACCACTCGACTTCCCATTTTTTGTAGTATAATTCCAACAGAAGGTCTATAGTCATTACCTTTGTAATAATGTACATTAGAAGTCGTGAACATCAGATGCTTTTTGAGAATTCGAGATTTGAAAAGTTTTGCAGGACTTTCACGGGTACTTGTATGCTCTGCATTCGACAGACGCAGTCTATGCATATGCAGTAATTCCTCAATTTTAATCAGTTGCTCTCTCAACTCATTCAGGTCTTTTCGTGTTTTCCACAGTTGACATTGTAACTCGGCTACCACATTTTTGAAACAGTTGACACTTGAGTTGCCGAACATGTAGTGGAGGTTTTCATTGGATTAGCTTGAGTATTTTGAAAGGTTGAAAGACACATTGACTCCATTTAACTAGACAGCTTGGGAAAATTATAAGAATGTTGAGCAACATAAGTATTCGAACTTCTGCAAACAGTCTTGATGTGTCCAACTTTACCACATTTATGGCACTTAGCACCCCGAAAACGGTAAGTGCTTCGTAGATGTAACTTTCCACAGGAAAAACACGGTTTAATGTTTTTGATCTCTGTCTGCATTCTATTACCTGTGGACGGCAGTTTGGATTGCTTTCCATGACCACTTGTATTTTCGACTTTAGAAAGCATAACATCAGATACTGACGTAGTGGGAGCAGAGTATTCACTATTGACATCTTCATATGTAATACATAAATCTTTAGCAGTTTGAAAGGTACAAGAAGGAATCTGAATTAACTCTTTCTCTAACTTAGGAATATTGATTCCAGCAATTAGACGATCACGTAGTTGAGTATGCAGCTGATCTCCAAAGTTACACTTTGAAGCTTGAATCTGAAGTTGAAGAATGAACTCTCGAATATTCTGGTTGGGAGCACGAACCAGTTTGTTGAAGTGAGCCCTCCCTCTGGTCTCAAATGTAGTTACATGAAAGTGATTTATAAGAGTTCACGTAGTTTATAATATGGCAGAGAAATTGGTTTTTCTGGAAATGACAGAGTCTTTACTAGGCTATACGCATCTAGCCCAAAAGCAGTGATGAAATATGCTGGTATTTTGTCATCCCGAACATTCTTTGGAATGCAACACGCATCGAACCATTCCAAATAATCAGCAATCTCACGCAGAGTAGCATTCATAGGAAGTTTTCCCAGGTTATTTAGTTCCACACTTACAACATAATTCTCATTCCACTCACACACACACACACATTTGCACATCTCGACGAAGTACTCCTCACGGGACACACACTCACTCACACACACACACACCACGCATAAAACACCCTCACACATCAAATGAACAGCAACCAAAATACTCGAATCACAGTTCTCAAGACCAGCGCTCTGCAATCCGTTGAGATCACCGCTTGTTAATAAGTAGTATATCCTGATCCCGCACAAAATCTCCCCTCTCCCATAAAATTATCTAACCAACTACTCCCAAACATTTCACTAGCACAACGCAACCGACTAAAAACACTACGACCACGACCATGACCGCGACTATTACTACCACTACCACTACAACTAACATTACCAATAAAACAACCCCTACCACTACCGCTGGCAATGAAACTAGCAATAGCAATGCCAATAGCAATAACAATACCAATGCCCATACCAATAGCACTACTGGTTATATCAATTACACTACTAGTTTCCACCTGCTTCTCTCAAGCTTATCTAGCCTTGTCCCAATGTTTATTATCAGCTGACCTGACTACTATCGTTTTGTCTGGAAAATGTGAGTAAATGTCCTGTTAGCCGACTGACAGTTTGCATGGTGTGAACACTGACTGGCTTTGTGATTCACGTTATCTCTTAGGTTATCTGGTAATTTTGAGGATTTCGATTTCGACTACAATGACTAGGAGAGCTTTTCCCCGAGTATGTTTTCCAGGTTAGCTGAGTCTGGCTTTCTTGTGTGGTCTGAGTGAGAGGAGCTGACTAGCTTCTGACGGAAATGTTCGCCTGTGCATTCCTACAGGCGAATAAGTAGACTAATTTTCACGTGAACACCCGGAAGGCATGACAGTGATGAAGACAATGTGAATCTGATAAGTCACCCGACACTATAAACAGGACAAAGGATTTCTTCTCACTCCCAATCGACACCATGTAGAAATTCCACTTCGCTGATGACTGACACTCAGCGTTTCGCAATATGCTCGACTGATTGTGGTATCAGGTTTTCACACAACTGAATCTTCTTGATGTGTGAGAATGAGTGAGTGAAAGTGTTGTGATATTGTTTTTGGTTTGCGTTGTTAGTGATGTGTGACATTGATCAGTGTTTCGCTAGGTGTGTTTCGTGTTCACATGTGCTAGCTAGCGTGGCTTCACAGTGAGTTTGAGATTGTTGGCTGAAGTGGGTTGGTTCGGATGTATGCATCCAGCACAGAGAGTGGGTGTGTAGTCGTAAATTTCGGATGTGGCGAATATGCAGAGAGAAACGGAGCGAGCCATTAATATATCTTTATCTATATTTGTATAGTTTTTTATCTGTAAATATATTTTTATATATATATTATTATTTTTATTATTGTTTCTCCCTTGGTTTCCTAATGGATCATAGGCTTCTTCTTTACTTCTCCATTTTCTTCTGTCTTCTGCTATAGTTTTCGCCTGCATCCATGTTAATCCATATTCTTTCAATTCCTCTTCACACGATCTCCTCCATGTCACTCTTAGACGTTTCACACGCCGCTTCCTTTTCGGATTCCACTCGAGGGCTTGGCGCGCGATGTCACCCAGCGGTCTCCTCAGCGGGTGTCCGATCCATCTCCACTTTCTCCTGCATATTTGTTGGGCAATTGGTTCTAGCTTTGTTTGTTCCCATAATTCCTTGTTGGTGATTGTTTCCGGCCATCTGATCTTCAGTATTGAGCGAAGACAGTTTTTAATAAAGGTCTGCAACCTTTTGGAAATATTCTTTGTGACCCGCCAAGTTTCTGATCCGTATAGAAGAACTGACTTTACGTTTGTATTGAAAATCTGAATTTTGTTGGTGATGCTGAGTGACGAAGATTTCCAGATTGATTTCAGGCTGATGAATGTGTTTCTCGCCTTCCCGATTCTCGCTCAATTTGACATCTTCGCCTCCTCTCCTCCTGCAGTTGAGACAATGCTCCCTAGATAAGTGAATGAAGTAACCTCTTTCAAATCCCTCCCGTTGGTGGTGATTGTCGTTGGATGTTGTTGCTGTTGTTGGTTGGTTATTTTCATAACCTCCGTCTTGTCTATGTTTACCTGGAGTCCTGTGTTCGCCGGCTGCTTCTTCGATCAGTTTGTCGGTTTTCGCTTGTAAGTCTTCGGTTGTGTGTGACATCAAACATAAGTCATCCGCGAAATCCAGGTCTTCTAGGTTCTTCACGTCGGTCCAGGATATTCCTGTCTTGTCGTTTCCCACAGTCTGACGGATAATCCAGTCCACCACAATTAGGAATATCATTGGTGATAGTAAGCACCCTTGTCTGACTCCTGTGTTTACTCCAAACGCCTCGCTGAGTCTTCCGTTGTGGATCACTTGGCAGCTGCCGTTGTCGTACAGCTGTTGAATAAGGTTGATGAATATTTGGGGTACGCCATAGTACTCGAGTAATTTCCAAATTACTTCACGATCAACGCTGTCGAAGGCCTTCTCAAAGTCTATAAAGTTGAGGTAGAGGTTTGATTGCCATTCCATGCTTTGTTCGATGATGATACGTAGAGTTGCAATTTGGTCAGTACATGATTTGCCTTTCCTGAATCCAGCTTGTTCTGGTCGGAGTTCTGTCTCCAGTGCGTCCTTTAATCTCTCCAGGATGATGCGACTCAGGATTTTACTTGGCGTCGATAGGAGCATGACTCCTCTCCAGTTCTTGCAGAGTGAGGCGTAAGTCACCCTTCTTTGGTAGTTTCACGAGGTAACCTTTCATCCAGCCAGTAGGCACCTTTCCCTCCTTCCAGACCTTTTGCAATAATGGAGTCAGCATGTCAGCTGTCGTCTCTGGTTCTGCTTTCAGTGCTTCAGGGGGTATTCCATCTGGTCCGGCTGTTTTTCCAGCTTTCAGAAGTTTGGTTGCGTTCAAGACTTCAGCTCTCGTTGGAGGATTGGTGTCAACTTGCAGTTGTGTGCGCGCTGTTGTTGGTATTTCTGGACGGGTTGCAGGTGATGGTCGGTTCAAGAGTCCTTTGAAGTGATCCGCCCATTGTTTAATCTGTTTTTCTTCCATGGTAATGGGCTTCCCTTGGCTGTCTTTTATAGGTTTCACTTGTGTTGGTCTCTTCCCGGATAGAGATTTGGTTATCTGATATAGTGTCCTCAGGTCCCTTTTGCCTGCTGCCTTTTCAGCTTCAGTAGCTAGATTGTCGTAGAATCGTCTTTTGTCCTTCCTAGCACTTTTCTTCACTTCTCTGTCCAATGCTTTGTAAGTTGAGCTCATCGTCTCCTTCTCCTGTCCGTCCTTGCTTTGAATCACTTTCTGTTTCACCATTCTCCTCTCTTCTATTAATTTCCAAGTGTCCGTTGAGAGCCATTCCTTGTCTTGTTTCTTCTTTCTTCCTAGAACCGTTGAACACGTTTCGTTGAGAATCGCCTTCAGAGACTTCCAATGTTCTTCCACGCATGATTCTTCAGTGCTGTCGCGTAGTGTTTCCTGCTTTGCTCTGACAGTTGCAGTGAAGGTGTCTTTTGTGGTTTTGTCCTTCAGTAATTGAGTGTTGAACTTGCATTGTGGCCTATCCCTAGCTATCCTCAAGGCTTTTAGTTTCACCTTGAAAGTCCCTTCTACTAGATAGTGGTCTGAACTCACATCTGCTCCTCTCTTTGACCTTGTGTCCAGTAGGCTCCGTCTCCACTTTCTTGAAATTGAGATGAAGTCTATTTGATTCTTGGTGTTTCCATCTGGTGAAATCCATGTCGTCTTGTGTATATCCTTGTGTTTGAACACACTACCACCAATCACCAAATCATTGAAGGCGCAGAAGTCTGAGAAGAGTTCACCATTGTCGTTCATCTCACCGAGGGCCTCACGACCCATGGTGAGTTCTCTTCCTGTGTTGTCTCGTCCCAGCTTCGCATTCATGTCGCCCATCAGGATTTTGATATCGCCATTTGAGACGTTGTCCATTATTGCTTGTAGTTGTCTGTAAAACGCCTCCTTCTTCTCTTGTTCTGAGACGTTTGTAGGCGCATAACATTGAATGATTGTAACTTTCCTTCCTTTTGAGTTGAACCTGGCTGTCATTATCCTGGAGGAGATTGGTTCTCACTGCATGAGAGCTATGGCTGCTGTTGATGACATCATGATGGCCACTCCCTCGGTGTGCTCATGGTTGTCCTCTAGGTGGCCGGAGTAGATTACTGTCTCTCCAGTAGGTAGTTGGCACCATCCAGTTCCGTTCCATCTGCTCTCGCAGATCCCCAACACTTCTATTCTGTACATTCTCATTTCAGCGGCTATCTGGGCAGCCTTTCCAGTTTCGTACATTGTGCGAACATTCCAGGTACCCATCCTTACTTTTGCTTTCATCGAAAGAAGGCACATCGGCTGACTGGCTTCCCGAAGGCTTTCACCAGGCTGCGTAATTTCACTTCCCCGATTCCAGCGAAAAGTAAGGTTATTGCCTATGTTTTCAGAATTTTTATTATATTTACTCGTTGAAGTTTCTGTAGCGATTTTGTTGTTTTACATAGGTGGAGTTGCTTTTACCACGCCCGAACCATCCCTGTTTACCAGGGCTAGGGACCACCGAGAAAACTAGTAAGTTAGTAGCCTAGCAAACTAGTATCTCCCGAGGTTTATATATATATATATCTACACATATATATGTATATGTATACATATGTATATATGGAGAGAGGGAGAGGTAGGAAGCAGCTTGGTGATGACTTGGAGGATAGTTGTCAAGATCTGAGTGTGGTGGTGTGAAGTGGTATAAAAGGCCGCCCGACGTAGCGGACGATTGATGACTCCGGAGAGTCGTCAACAGGTGCCATATCCAACCTTGTGCAGGCGGCTTCCAACCATCTCTCCTTTTCTCACTCACTCACGTCACGACACCACCATTCCACACACTACACACTTACAACATAATTCTCATTCCACTCACACACACACACACACACATTTGCACATCTCGACGAAGTACTCCTCACGAGACACACACTCACTCACACACACACACACACCACGCATAAAACACCCTCACACATCAAATGAACAGCAACCAAAATACTCGAATCACAGTTCTCAAGACCAGCGCTCTGCAATCCGTTGAGATCACCGCTTGTTAATAAGTAGTATATCCTGATCCCGCACAAAATCTCCCCTCTCCCATAAAATTATCTAACCAACTTGTCAATCACGTCTCATAAACCGTTAATGCCCAGCTCTCGCTGCGCTCGGGCCCACGCTGTTCTTCGAAGATTTCGGAAACGCTTAGTTATAACGGACGCAAAAACCAAAACACTGATCTGCCGTGTGATATTTGTTTATTGTTACACCAACATATAAAAGGAATAAGCGAACTAAGGTCTGTAAACAAATATTACAATAATAAATCGTTATATTACTTCTGACGATATTTTACTCTTCTTTCTGAACAGCGACCGATGAGACGATGACTGTCGTATTGATGCCTCCGCGAAAATCGGGGAAGTTGATTTTGAGCAAACAACCAAGAATTGATCGTTCAATCTTCAACTCCATTGACACTCCCCGGCAACAAAGGGATCCAACCCTTTTTTCCTTCACGATCAATGCACGTTGACTTGGATGCCATTGCGAGAACCTGGGTCACACGGACAGAGCTGAAATGGAAAACAAACAGAAAAGCCAACACACCACAAGCATACCCACAGCACAATCTCACACATCAATGACGACCTGCGCCTCCAGACAGAGACCTCCTCTTGACATTTTGCAACACAATCGCCACTTACTAGAATGACTCTTGCAGAATGCAACGTGACCATAGCAGCACCTCATGATACTCTTCAAGCATCCTCTTTTCTATTCACTATCAATTATCACTGAAATCGCTTGTCACTCATTCTGCCTCAGTTCTAGTAGCGGTGAAGCATGCGAGCCTCAGTCGTTTACACTCTTTCTCCCCGGCGTGTCGGACCGCAGCTAACAATTATCTCCGTGTGCGTTTCATTCTCAGCAATAGCCTAGCCTCCCCGGCGTATACGACCCATCTGCTGTCTCTAACATCAATCAATTCATTCACGGATGTAGAAGACAAGAAACAACTTCAGAAGTAATCACGACGAAAATTTTAACAAAATTATGCAATAAAAACAAGGCACGAAAACAACGAGTAAACACAACTGATCCAAAATCACAAATTGCGAAAACACACCACACGTATACACAAACAGTACAAATAACCTCGCGGGTCATGTCTTGGTGGAATTATTTTGAAGAATTGGAGGACTTACACCAGTACGCCTGCAACCCTTCACAGGTTGACGATTGTAAGTTGTGGAATGTCCAGACACAAACAAGATTAACCAACAATTACATCAATTGAAACTCACACAACTATTTAACACAAACATATGTACAATCAACACATCAAATGTTGTGGATTCTGACACGACAAACTACCCTTG
The DNA here is from genome assembly GCA_944472135.2 of Trichobilharzia regenti. NCBI lineage: Eukaryota > Metazoa > Platyhelminthes > Trematoda > Strigeidida > Schistosomatidae > Trichobilharzia > Trichobilharzia regenti. The sequence continues at coordinate 575 of CALYDD020000255.1, read as the reverse complement.
AAGAACCGTAGGACTTACAGCAGTACGCCTACATTCCTTCTCAGGTTGATGATCCAAGTGGAAGTCGTCCGGATACAAACAGAATTACCAACAGCTAGATGACAGATGATATCAATTCAGTATATACAACATGAACATATGTACAAGATCATACACCAAGCACATTGGACTGCTCATTGATGCGCTACCCTTTGAAGAACTGTAGGACTTACACCAGTACGCCTACAACCCTTCTCAGGTTGACGCCCTAGGTTGGAAAATCGTCGCAGAGTTCATTTGCTAACTTCCTTCTATCAGCTATATCCTCAAATCTGAACGGCAACACGCTCATGTCATTGTATCGTAGAATATAGATGACTAACAAACACACAACGTATCTGGTCAACCAAGCGTAGAAACAGAGTAATTTACACCAAAGATAATAACATTCAAATAGTAACTTGAAACTAGAAATGCCTTTATTCATGCAAGTCAATTTAACAATTACTCTCTCGTTTACACTTGGCTTATCCTCACTAAACTGACCATTGATATTCGTCCTTTCAAACGAACTGATACTAGCATAGTCATTGCAC
>CALYDD020000254.1:0-18082 GCA_944472135.2 Trichobilharzia regenti | reverse complement strand
CCTGAGTATGCATCCTAAGAGCATCCTCGACTTTCGAGTGTGTGGTGCTACTTGCTCAGAGAATGTCAAGTCACTAGAGTACCTCAGGCCTAGGTCAACGACACTTCGGAGTCTGGTTAGGTCAGCAGATTGAAACGTTAATTTCAGGTCAATTGAGGACACGCCGAAGCAGATCCAGCCACATTTGTTCAGATTAAATTGGAGATTCCATAGGGACGACCAAGCAGTCATTTTATCTAATTCCTTCTACACTACATTCTCGAAGTACCCTAAGTCATCACATTGGAATGTATAGGCTACTTTTAGGTCATCTGCAGAGATGAATGGTTTCCAGTGCGAGAAGCAAGCGCATATGTCATTGATGTATAGTGTAAATAGGAGGGGCAGAACGAAACTACCTTGTACCACACCAGAAGTGATTGGGCTAAGTCTGAAAGTCTCAGACCCAAATTTAACTAATTGAGACCTGTCGTTAAGGAATGATTTAAGCCATCCTAATAATGGGTCACGTATTCCTAAGGAGTTCAGCTTATGTATTAGCAGTAAATGGTCGACACGGTTAAATGACTTAGAAATGTCAAAGTAGATGACAAGCACTAGTTGTCGTCCGTTACGACTGCTGGTCACAAAACTGAAGAAGTCTAGGTGGCATGTTAAACTTGATCTGGATTTTCGGAATCCATGTTGGTTCGGACTTACAATGTTGCAGCTAAGCATATGCCTGAGTAGGTTATCTTTATCTAGTTTCTCCATAATTCTAGATGATATATGTGTGATATTGATCGGCCTGTAACTGTTGACTTCCATTTTCGAGCCCCATTTGTGTTCAGGTATAATAAATGTCATTCGCTATATATCAGGGTAAGTTTGGGTTTCAAAGTGCATTGTGAAGATTTTAAGCTGTGGTAAGGGAACAATATCAGGGCCAGCAGATTTATGGAAATACCGTCAGTGCCAAAACCTTTTTGTTTTGGTGTGGGTATGGATGGAAGTTGTGCCATATTACCTAGTAATGGGACTTTAGGCTTAGGTAGTTAGCTGCTAATGTTTTGTTGAATAATTCGCATATGTCTGCAGAGTTAGTGCATAGCCTACCTTTGTCTATGAGGAGAAAAATGCTGTGATTTTTGCGGTCCATTCGCTTCCTTAAGATTTCTGTGAGTGCATACACTCTAGCAGGACTGGCTATTGCGATGCGTTCTTCGTTTCTCATACGGAAATCTCGAGCTTGTGAGATGGAGCTAAGAGTGTTAAGCATTAAACCTAGTGTGCCAAAGTCGTGGTATTTGAAGTAACTTGTTGAGAGTCTCTTTGGTTTCGTACGATCCTTTGGTTTTATGAATGACCTTCTATGTAGGGAAGCCTTTAGTGATTGGAGTGGAATGACAGCATCTAAGCATGTGTTTGAGTTATGGTAGAAGATGGTTAAAGCTCTGAAGAGGTCATCAGTAGTGAAGTATTCATCCCATTCGGAGGATCTCAGCATTGATTCTACTAAGGCCCAGTTTGCCTTACTATAGTTCCTATATATTACTTGTTGTGAAGTGGAGGTATGAGATGCATTGCTACTCAGTGGCATTGACAGTGCACACATCACTGTTTCATGGGCGCTAGTGACAGTTTGTTTCCAGCCGAGAATCTCCAGTGTACCTAAGAGCTTGTCATATTTAGTAAGGCCTGTTAATAATTCCAAGTTGATTTCGGGTAGGCTGAAGTCTTCACTTATGATCTTATGCTCGTATGGAAGAGTGGATACTTGCTCCAGTACATAAATGAGTTGCGTCTCATAGTCATTAAAGGTGCCAGGTGCTCTGTGGGTACATCCTATCAGTAGTTTAGCACTTTTGAAGTGTACGTTGACCCATAGGATGTCATGCATTTCATTCAGTTCCCTATTTTCTAGCTTTAACCACAGGAAGTGTGTTCAGGAAGTACATTAGACACCCTCCTCCCTTACCACTGTTCCCGTCATGTCGAAAGTGAGTGTACCCATCGATGCTTATCTCTTCGTCTGGTAAACTGGAGTGACTCCAGGATTCAGTAAAAATAGTTATTGGTGGTTTATATATCAGCCTGTGTGCCCTGAGCATCGATAGTTTGTTAAGAATAGATCTAGCATTGATAAGTATTAGGTAAATTTGACGGTTGAAGCAGTGTTTGAAGTATTTAAGCTCGTCACTCCGGTTCAAGTGTTTTTCGGCCTCTACTGTTTCCGCATGGCTTAACAACCCTGTGTTACATTTAGTGTGAGTACTATGTTCACATGTGTCAATCGAGTTACTATCTATTCCTTTTAGTGAATAATGAGTTTTATTATTGGATTCACCACAGGATAAGGTAGTTCTAGGCTTGGGTAGGTCGGAGAAATGGGTGGGAGTTTTTATTTGGTCTGTGTTTGTATGAGCATTGGATGTGAATAATAATTGCGTATGCACTAGATTGTCTGTTTTCTTATCAAAAGGGAGCCGACATTAGTGGTACGAATTCAGAAGAGTTAACATCCCCACCAGTTGTTTGGTCAACGGTGACAGGGATGTTGCGGATAAAAAGTCATTGGTACACTGTGGTGCCCATGGATAATTAATCTGCCTATTTTTTGGAGACATAATAATATATTCTCATTTTGTACATGAGGGACGACAGTTTACAGGCATCATCAATATGATAAATTACATATACGATTGGTAAGCATATTTAATAATAATAATTTAATAGAATACATATTTATTCCTACCTGTGCAGGACACACCAGTTGTACAGGCATGGGTAAGTATTATTTAAATTACATAAATTTTGTTTATGCTTAAATTACATGGCTGCTGTAGTCTTTGTCTTTGGTTTGTGGGAAAAATATGATAACTAGCGATTCAATGGACCACATCAAGAAATATAGTAATCTTGCCCTCTCATTAACAAAAAGCACATGTAAGTGCTGGATGGATTGCAGATACTTTGGAAAAAATAAAGCTTTAAGTTATTTCCCCGTATAACTTTGGTGTGTACAGCATCGTGTCATATTCTTGACTTATATCCAAATTTGGTAATAATTTAAAATAATTGATACACTTGTATAGTTTTGTCAGCATTTTCACAGTAACATCACGAGTGAATTGTACTCAATGCAGAATAATAATAATGATAGTATATATTTCCTTAAAAACGGGTGTTAACAGATACGATCAGTTATGTTATAAGTTACAATCGTGACGTTGTATCATAAATTAATACTTTTCATTCGTATAAGAATATATTCCACAACTGTAATCCAGGTTGCATCATGGGGAAGGTATGGCGTAATTCACGAAGTATAACGGTGAATTACGAGGATATTGCAGGATTACACTACAAGTGGTACGTAGACCTGCTTTTCTCACTCTCCTGCTCACTATCAACCACATAATCGTGATTATCAGCCTTATTTTGCTTTTCACGAGTCCCAGTAATTTTGATGGTGTATAAAGTAGACCCTCTGATTCACGTGACATGAAAACAGACTGACGTGACTGCAGGCATCTTTGCAATAAGTCGCCTACTTTCACTTTCGTCGTACTTTCCATTTGCATTAGCCCATCTGAAATGTAAATGGGTCAGAATAAGCATCAACACGATGACTACGGCAATTACCACTGTAACGTCAGAACACTATACTATTTGTTAACAGAAGTGTTTGTATGGCGAATTGTGTACAGTTACGGCGAAATACGGAAATCTCACATTGAAATATCCACTCGCATATGTTCTTCTTCGTTTCGTGCTACTTTTATCTTCGTCCCATGCTTTTTCTGTTGTTCTGATAGAAACTTTCATTTCTCCTCTTCGAAGACTGACCCATCACTCCACTCATAAATGTGCAACAGAGGGGCCACAAAATATTGTCAACAGGACGTTGATTAGTGATCTAGCACCCGTATGTTCCTTGTAGATATACACTAATATAACCAATTGTTGCAACCATTTTGTACGTTCACAATCAATAATTTCACATATGGTTCTTAAATATTTTCCATTGTGTTATTTACACGGGTTTCCGTGTATTACACATGTATTATTTTGTGGTTACATGCTTTCAAGTTCACCTTGCGCTCTCTGCAGTTTGATTCGGTTAACAATACACATTATCAAGGTGTTTCTGATTACATCTGTTTTTATCTTTTACCGTGTACACCTTTTCTCACATCACGGAACGTGAAAAGGTAGATGCATTACATTACTATAATTATTACTATAAGACAACCGAGATTCGTTTGATAAAAAGGACATTCTACCAGGCTGAAATTATGGCTGGACTTATTCGTCACGTACTCTAGAAGTTACGTTTGGAATTTTTTTTGCCAATAATTTTTAATAAAATTGTATTATATGTTATCTAGATTGAGGGAAATTCCCACTTTTTGGCTGGTTATGTTGGTGTCCGCCTCATGTGATCTGACTGCGACACACTTTTAGCATATTGGTTGCAATGATTAGTGTTTCAGATGGAATGTATCAAAATGTCGGTGTAATGAGGGAGATAGGATAGTTAGAGGGTAATGCCATTTACACCACTCATTTACTCCATGTAGAAGCTGCATCTTTCGGCATAGTATCATTCAATGAAGACTTCATGTCTCAGGATATCAGTACAGCCTATTTTCGTGTGAAGAACAGTCTTTTTTGACAAAATAATTCTCTCAATACTTGGAAATCACCTGCAAATGTTATCAGAATCGTTGGTGGGAACCTAAGTTGTCATTTAGATGTGCTTTTCACTCTATCTGTGGTTGGACAGGAATTATGGTAAGTTGAAAGGTTATCTCTAAATGGATTTCATATATATTGGCACTGGTTGGTGCAGTGTGCTATGGGTTATGTTAATTAAATGTACAAAAATATCTCAACTATAATAATATTGTGCCATTGTGTACTAAGCTGACTGATAGGATAACAAACGAAGGTGGTTGTCACGATTATTGCAAGTACAGTGCAGTGGAGAAGGCAATTACTCGTTTAAGTTTCCTTGTTGTTCCAATTAATGCACTAAATCATTACACGGTATGATTATACGCATGAGTCGTGGTGATTACTAGAACTGAATCTATTCAGCTTTATTATCATCAATATGAATTTATTCTCCTTTACAATTTCCACTGACTGTATACTTAATGCTACAATATTTTTGATCACCAATAGTGGAGATGAATTTCTCCTGAGATTTCCATTTAGACAAAGCAGTACAGATGCTCTATGACGATTGAATTTTCTAGTTTGCATTATATGACATTATTATCCTCATCAACACAACAGGTCTGTGTACTTTAGAATAGTTTAAGTGTTTCACTATGTTGTTAGCACTGTGCATAGCTGTCTAGAGTTGAGGCATGTTCAGCTTATATTTGATGCCTATAGTCTCCTAAATATGAAAATGTGATTTCTGTAGGATTCACAAAACCTTGTGGACTAGACATTACTGAGATTGTGGATTAACTTCTAAGTTATACACTTGCAATACTTCATTTCATGTAAAAGTGTTTAGTGTGAAGTTGATCTGCAAGTAAGCTTGATGAGAGAATGACGCCTCAATAGTATGAATGTTTCGGAGATTGCCTTGAAATTTGCATATAGTCCTCAAATGCAGGAAAACATATGATGTATATTTATGTATACGGCGTCAACATAAATATCAGCTGTAGACTACAAATACATTTATCTCCTTGAGATAATACTTAGTTTTAACAGAATGATTGTATTCATATTGTATGCTAATATGTAGAATTATCTCTTGTTAACTTCATGTTATGCTAGTTCTAACATGTACTTTATTTTTTCCAGGTATACGGAGGTTGTCGAATATGAAATCAGCGGAAACATCATTCGGTCAAACTAACTTTATTACCCTTCATCAGAATTTTCTTTTGTAAATTAATCAAGTGTTTAATATACTCTTGATTACTTCTTCCTGTAGACTTCTTCAATTCCTCGCTATACTCTGTGCTTTTGTAATAAGTGAATTAGGAATAATAAACGCTAAGCTTAGTTAGTGGGATGGAGATTTACTGTAGTATTATGAGAATGTTACTTTAGTCATTAGTAGGATTTCGTGTCTGTTTCTACACAATAGCACATTGTAAAAGCTAAGTGGGATTTAGCAAGTTGAATAATAATTCTGTACTGTTTGATACTCTAAAGTCGCCTTATCTAGCCAGTTGAAAGTCTGTATACTGTTAAACGCCAAGTATGTAGTACAAGTAAATGAGTAAACTTAGGCTTGATATCTACTTCACTAATCTGTTAATATGCAGTGACATCATCAAATAGACTGTTCACTTGACGATCAGCTAAGAAACAATTTTTATTTATTTTAATATGCCGTTGAATCATAGGATGTTATCTAGTATCCATCATTTCTGTGATCAAAAACTGCGGTATTTGCATGTCTACTTTATAGATGTTAAATAACCTACGCCTGTATGCATCTAATTACCTCCAGTATTCCCTATTCATTTGGTGTGTGTAAACTAAACAAGTCTTTCATAAATTCTCCCATAAATGCCAAACTTTCTAGTGTTACAAGCGTTATTAAGACCTGCTTCCTTTGTTTCAAATCAAATGAGGTATATACGAACTAAGGGAAAGTTACTCTTACTTAATCTTTAACCCTCACTCAGAGCCTTTAACGATCCCAAACAGTTCTCCTATAAACACAGTAGACGTACTTTAGATGCAGCTGCAGTCTTGCTCCACAACATTTTCTCCAGTATAGACAATGGGGCTAAATTCGCTGCACCTTCCTAGAGTACACATCTGCTTTCGACTCACTACCTAGAGATATTCTGTTAGATAAGCTTGCTGAAACTCAAACTGAGTATTGGATTGTTAGATGGCTTCATTCTTATTTATCAGGGAGAAAGCAGTACACTGTAGGTCAGGGGGAAGTCGTCCATTACCAATTGTATTTTTGTTTGATGAACTTATTGTACGAATGCATACGAGAAGAACTTTTTCAAACACGCGGACGATCTAACTACTTCAATGTCTGTTAACTGCCAGCTACACTGTACTAAGATGAACAGCTCTCTATTAGGAGTGGGAAAATGCTCTTAAACTAAATCCTTCGAAATGTCAGACTGTTATTTTCAGTTTCCGATGTAAACGAAAGTTAGTTGAAGGTGTTAATTCCTATGACCGTTGCAAAATTGATAATAGTGATATGGAAATGAAGTCTGACTTTAAGTATCTCGGACTGATTCATCGCAGCGTGTTGGCCCTAAATGTATGCCACATGCAGGCATAATGTTTATGAGCTAGGTATGCAAATCACGGTAGACGCTTGTACGGTACATTCATTATTTATAAAACTAACTCGCACGTAAGAACTATGGTTTGATCAGTTATACAACGTTTAATACATTTAGACACAATTAACCTACGATGCTTACTTCTATGACGCATTACCTAAAACTACATTAATATAGTTTCCGCTGAAGGTTATCTCCTATAGTTACCACCTTAGTGGGCAACTTAGCGTTATCTTTGAATAACGAAAATTCCGAGAACTTTCTTGGTAAAAAGATCGTCCCTTACTCGAAAAAATTAAATATACCCTAGTCTCCAAAAAAACGTTCAGAGGTATTCATCCTATCACCGCAAACGACTCACTATTTGCAGCCATTTAAAAAGTAAAAATAAATTTACCGATGGCAGCGTGCTTATGATTTCTAGATATCATAATGTACCATGAGGAAAACGCTATCTCCATGCGGTTATAAGTCAGATGTGCGAAATTAGTCAGAAACACAACAACCACGATTCTCAGTCACATAACATCTTACTTCGCTACCTAATCGTATAGTCGTATTAACGGATGTTTCGCCGAAGAAAAGAAGACTACTGGTTCAAGGATAATTTATTTAGTTTTTTTTAGGATCGTGAACATATGTGTCTATAGTCACGGAAGAATCACAACTTCGAGGAAACCACCAATCGTAGACTACAACCCGAAACGTTATTCTTCCTAATTAATGTCTTACCTCTAACTGGGATTGTTTGTACACTCACCAGATCACCGTATTTTATCCGCTTTGAAAACCGTTTTGCAACCCATCGAATGGATGTTAACACTGGCTCTATTACGGGTAGTCCTAGTTCATTTATTGCGATCTAGTACATCAAGCAATAATAAGCATAAGTAACACTTACCCTCAGGGATTCCAGGTTCTTTCAGTTCCCCCAAAATATACACAAGCACAACAGATTCATACTTTTCATGCGGCTCAACCTTATTTGGCTTAGATTCTCTCACAATATATTTTTTTAAATGATAGCAGACACACGGATGGTATATTCACATTCTCAAAAAGCTTCAAAGCATTTTCAACTTCAACCCAGGTTCTAAATTCTCTGGGTTTAATTTGTACTTCGAAAACCTTGCTAATACCAACTCTGATGGTGCTCTCTTCAACAGATTCACTCGCAGATTGTTGTATGCTGCAAACATGAACGAAAAAGACACTCTTTTTCCAGATTTCTACATGTTATGCAAGTAACTGAACCAACAATAGTAACGGCAACCAACTAATGGACTGGAAACAACTGCTTCTGACAGCCAAACATCTTCATGTGCACAATTTCAAAACCCTCTACACAGTACTAATTCACTAACAGCTGAAAACCAACTAAAACACTGAAAGCCGCATGAATGCAAGGTATGAAAACACTTACACCGAAATGAATGCACTGGCCTGGTAGTGAAAACTTTCGAAACCAAAGAAATAATTCATTTTAACAGCAACGGAAACAAAAAATGAGGTGAAACGCAACATTTGTGAACGATACGCAACAAGATAAGTCGTGTATAACGGCAGGATAAACGGAACAACAAACGCGTCAACGAACAGCTACGGAACCGCGATCCAACATGGCCGACTAAAATGGACGAAAATGACCTTCGAGCGTCTCACTCCACCAATGACCTTGATAAGTTACGGATAATTTCAGCCGAAATTATCCGTAACTTATCAAGGTCATTGGTGGAGAGAGACACTCGAAGGTCATTTTCATCCATGTTAGTCGGCCATGTTTGATTGCAGTTCCATAGCTGTTCGGGCAGCCTGTAGACGGCCGTAGGTCATTTGATCAGCTGATGAATATTGGCGTTATTTTTGGAAATGACGTCAAGGTTAGGTCATTTTTCGTTGTTTTACACACTTTTTTACACATATCCCAGTTAAAAGTTGATGAAATACGGCGTATTTAGCAGAAATAGGCAATGGTGGTGTCCTTATCCGGCCGTAGCTTACAGGCAGTTTGCAGTTTTTTGGAAAAACGTACTTTTCCGTTCAAAATACGTCGAATTACTTCAAGAAACATGTTATAATGATTTTTTCGTGAATTTTCTTTGCATTTTAATGGATTACACATGGTACTAGATCCAAATACATGAACTAGGACTGCCTGTAATAGAGCCAGTGTTAACATCCATTCGATGTGTTGCAAAGCGGATAAAATACAATGATCTGGTAAGCGTACGAACTATCCCAGGTAAAGGTAAGACATTAATTAAGAAGAATAACGTTTCGGGTTGTAATTAACGATCGGTGGTTTCCTCAAAGTTGTGATTTCTCCGTGACTGTAAACACGGATGTCCATGATTTTTAAAAAAGCTCTAAATAAATTTTCCTTGAACCAGTAGTCTTCTTTTCTTTGGCAAAACATCCGTTGATACGATTATACGATTAGGTAGCGAAGTAGGATGTTCTGTGACTGAGAATCGTGGTTGTTGTGTCTCGGACTAATTTTGCGCATCTGAGTGTTATAACCGCGTGGATATAGCGTTTTCCTCATGGTACATTATGATATCTAGAAATCATAAGCAAGCTGCCATCGGTAAATTTATTTTTACTTTTTAAATGACTGCAAATAATGAATCGTTTGAGGTGATAGGGTGGATACCTCTGAACTTTTTTGTGGAGACTAGGGTATATTTAATTTTTTGGAGTAGGAGACGATCTTTTCACCACGAAAGTTCTCAGAATTTCCTCTTTTGCTTCGTTATTCAAAGATAACGTTAAGTTGCACACTAAGGTAGTAGCTATAGTAGATTACCTTCAGCGGAAGCCACTCGAGGGTAACTACGTAGCTCTAGGTAATGCGTCATAGAAGTAAGCATCGTAAGTTAGTTGTGTCTAAATGTATTAAACGTTGTATAACTGACCAAACCGTAGTTCTTACATACGAGTTAGTTTTGTAAATAATGAATGTACCGTACAAGCGTTTACCTTGATTTGCATACCTAGCTCTTAAACATTACGCCTACATGTGGCATGCATTTAGGGCTAATACGCTGTGATGAATTAGTCCGAGATACTTAAAGTCAGACTTGATTTCTATATCCCTATCAGCAATTTCGCAACTGTCATAGGAATTTACACCTTCACGTAACTTTCTTTTACAACGGAAACTGGAAATAACAGTCTGACATTTCGAAGGATTTAGTTTAAAAGCATTTTCTGACTCCTAATAGAGAGCTATTCGTCTTAGTGCAGTACAGTACATTTAACAATACAACACTCAGTTTGAGTTTCAGCAAGCTTATTTAACAGAATATCTCTAGTTACTGGGTCGAAAGCAGATGTGTTATCTAGGAGGGTGCAGCGAATTTAGCCCCATTGTCTATACTGGAGAAAATATAGTGATGCAAGACTGCAGCTGCATTTAAAGTACTTCTACTGTGTTTATAGAAAAAATGTTTCGGATCCATAAAGTAGATACGCAAATACCGCAGTTGTTGATCATAGGAATGATGGATATTAGATAACATCCTATGATTCAACGGCATATTAGAAATAAATAAAAACGGTTTCTTAGCTCATTGTCAAGTGAACAGTCTATTTGATGATGTCACTGCATATTAACAGATTAGTGAAGCAGCTATCAAGCCTAAGTTACTACATTTACTTGTACCACATACTTGGCGTTTAACAGTATACAGACTTGCAACTGGCTAGATAAGGAGACTTTAGCACATTGAACAGTACAGAATTATTATTCAACTTGCTAAATCCCACTTAGCTTTTACGATATACTATTGTGTAGAAACAGACACCAAATCCTATTAATGACTAAAGTAACAGTCTCGTAATACTACAGTAAATCTCCATCCCACTAACTAAGCCTAGCGTTTATTATTCCTAATTCACTTGTTACAAAAGCACATAGTATAGCAAGGAATTGAAAAAGTCCAGAGGAATTACAAATCAAGAGTATATTAAACATTTGATTAATTTACAAAAGAAAATTCTGATGAAGGGTATTAACGTTAGTTTGACCGAATGATGTTTCCGCTGATTTCATATTCGACAACCTCCGTATACCTGAAAAAATAAAGTACATGTAAGATTTAGCATAACATGAAGTTACAAGAGATAATTCTACATATTAGCATATACCATGAATACAATGATTCTGTCAATACTAAGTAATATCTCATGCAGATAAATGTATTTGTAGTCTACAGCTGATTTTTATGTTGACGCCGTATACATAAATAGACATCATATGTTTTCCTGTATTTGAGGATTATACGCAAATTTCAAGACAATCTCCGAAACATCCATACTATTGAGACGTCATTCTCTCATCAAGCTTACTTGCAGATCAACTTCACACTAAACACTTTTACATGAAATGAAGTATTGCAAATGTATAACTTAGAAATTAATCCACAATCTCAGTAATGTCTAGTCCACAAGGTTTTGTGAATCCTACAGAAATCACATTTTCACATTTAGGAGACTATAGGCATCAAATATAAGCTGAACATGCCTCAACTCTAAACAGCTATGCACAGTGTTAACGACATAGAGAAACACTTAAACTATTGTAAAGTACACAGACCTGTTGTGTTGATGAGGATAATAATGTCATATAATGCAAACTAGAAAATTCAATAGTCACAACGCATCTGTACTGCTTTGTCTAAATGGAAATCTCAGGAGAAATTCGTCTCCACTATTGGTGATCAAAAATATTGCAGCATTAAGTATACAGTCAGTGGAAATTGTAAAACAGACCATAGATTCATAATAATGATAATAAAGCTTAATCGATTCAGTTCTCATAATCACCGCGACTCATGCGTATAGTCATACCGTGTAGTGATTTAGTGCATTAATTGGAACAGCAAGGAAACTTAAACGAGTAATTGCCTTCTCCACTGCACTGTACTTGCAATAATCGGGACAACCATCTTCGTTTGTTATTTTGTCAGTCAGCTAAGTAGACAATGGCGCAATATTATTAAAGTTGAGATATTTTTGTACATTTAATTCACATAACCCATAGTACACTGCACCAATCAGTGCCAATATATATGAAATCCACCTAGAGATAACCTTTCAACTTACCATAATTCCTGTCCAACCACAGATAGAGTGAAAAGCACATCTAAATGATAACTTAGGTTCCCACAGACTATTCTGATAGCATTTGCAGTTGATTTCCAAGTACTGAGAGAATTATTTTGTCAAAAAAGACTGTTCTTCACACGAAAATAGGCTGTATTGATATCCTGTGACATGAAGTCTTAATTGGATGATACTATGCCGAAAGGTGCAGCTTATACATGGAGTAAACGATTTGTTTAAATGGAATTACCCTCTAACAATCCTATCTTCCTCATTACACCTATATTTTGATACAGTCCGCCTGAAACACTTATCATTGAGAGGTTACACGATGAACGCAGTTTTAGCCAATCTCACTCTCAAGTTTGAAGCACAGTGTTTCCAATGAGAATATTTACTGTTATTAATCTGAACAAAGTCGTGACAAAGGCCGTACGTACATATATATGCTAATCTGAACAGATCTCATTTTAGGTTTGTCGTGCCCTCTTGATCAATGGGTTAGACACCGAAATGCGAATGATAACGTTCTATACCACTACATTTCTTTATCAATTCTACTACTCTTAATTAACAATTCCTCCGAATCAGTGCGATCAACTCTCGAAACTGCTCTCATTCGAGGATGATGAGCCTTCTTAACCAGGGAAGTGACACTTGAACTCATGCAGAAGGACACTACACATTAGAATGACTGTGAAAATCTGAGTAAGAGTAATCTATAGGCTGCAATGAGATGGCTGTCAACCAGGACAGTTATCAGTTTGGGTGGACTGTGAGACTGGAATTCAAACATCCGGTTTAATCTCTGGTTGGTTATTTATAGACAAATAAAGGAAATGTTGATTGGTCAAGTATGACTAGACACTTATTACCTAAGCTCTCACGATCCTTCAAACTGAGAAGGCCAGGTAGGTTACCGGTCGTATTCGACACTTCTGTGACATACGACACCTAACCATGAATTATCATATTGCACAGTAGGACCAATGCTGTGGTGTCAATAATTGACCGATTGATGAAGTTATCAAGGTATGAAATAGCAGATTCAGTAGAAACTAAGAAAAGAAGTCATGAAAATGGTGCATCATGATGCACCATTTAACATGAATGTTAAATATCTTTGACAAACAGATTCCTCAGAGGATGTGGTGGATGACGGTGAGTCTATTCGAAGATGTACTTGACCTCTTTTGTGTTTGTCTACATTTACCTGCAGAAAACCGTTGGTTTTCAAACATTCCAAGTGACATTTTTACTAGTGAAGTATATGGATATATCCATATGAATGACTATCCAGTGTTCTTTGACGGAACTTATGTGGCACAAATGCTGGGGCTTAGCAAGAGTGATGAGTTGATTTGATTGAAGGTGTCATCTGTTGATATTAGCACACATATCTTCACGTTAACCTGTGTTCTGATCTCAATGAAGTGTAGCCGTTGACTGTTTGTCAGTGAATGAAGCGATGCACACCATATATAGAAACGCATTCACTTCACTTCCTCATGATAAATGCGGCACTGTCGGATCATTTTCCACGTTCAGATGGAAATACTTTATTTTGTCTGCTATCCATGGTGCTGATTTAAATGTCAAATTGCGTCATTGATGCTATCGAAATTTCTAAACACTATACTGCATTTAGTAGATGGGTTCTTTTGGAAATAATCTCAATCATCAATTATGAATGGGGGATCGAGTATTGAACAGGATCTCATTGACAACCATGCATGTGCTATGAAGATGGTCACTTTATGCGAAACAAAGTTCTGTAGGAAATTGTGATGAGGAATGCAGAATATTCAACTGGTAGGATTAAACCATTAGTTTGACAACCATAGGTGCATGTGAGAGATTATGCTATTTCTCGAAAATTGTGCGTCTCATGGCTGCTGGAACAAAAGATAGACATGTACCGGTAGAGGTATCACAAGTTCCTTTCATTGTGCCCAAAAAGATTTTTGGTGAGTTCTAAGGATGTCATTTTATAAGACAATCTTCTCTAGTTCAGTATCATCTGTTCGCAATGTTGCGAGATGTTTGCAATCGATATCACGACATACAGTGTTGTTGATGTTCATACGTGACAAAGTGTCTGTGACTTCATTGCTGTCACCCCTAAATCATGTCGAGTATCTGAGGTGAATTGGGATATAAGTTAAAGATGTCGTAGTCCACGAAGCGTGTAATTATCCTGTTTGGCTGACAAGACTTTCGTCAGAGCTTTATGATCTGTGAAGGCAGCGAAAGCTGCGCCTTCCAGCACATAGCATAAAATACAGCTAGTAACTCTCTACCAAAGGTGCTATGGCAAAATTGATCAGGATTCAGTCGTCTTGAATAGAATGAGAGAAGTTGCCACTCACTGTGTTCTTGTTGTTGTAGAACTGCCCCGATGACATCTATCGAAGCGTCCGTCATGAGAGGAGGAGGAGCAGCGTTTTCGCGTCTGACAAGTGGTGTCTCCTCATTTAACAAGTGCTCAACAGTTTCGATTGACTCAAAGGATTCAGCTGACAAATGAACTGAAAGGCCATGTCCACGTAAACAATCAGCTGATGGTTGCGAATCTGGAGCTAGGATTGGGATGAGACAACTGTAACAATTGATGAGACCCAAAACGTGTCATAATTTTTAGGAGAAGTTGGGTACTGCGTAATACCTAATAGCTTGTACATCATCATCAAGAACTGGCCTAATCACTTGGTCATCAATGAAATGCCTGAGGAATTTCAATGAGGTCTTACCGAATTCAATTTTGTCTGAGTTGATCGACATACCAAACTGGTAGAGTACATCGAATACAGTCTCCATATGTTTTAAATGTTGTGCCTCACTTGCACTCGCAATGAGTAAGTCGTCGGTGTATGTTCGTTAAATTTCTAGCCGTTCCCAAGCCTGAAAAAAAAGGGAGGGTTGAGTGTGGGGCTGGCCACCCAACCCAAGAAAATCAATCAAACTGCTACTGAAACTTCAAAGAAGAAGGAGTATATTTTCCTCTGGATACGGAGAAACGGAATGATATTTTCCACTAAAAAAAGAATGGGGCGGTGAAAGGGTCGTACAATGTACGAGGATGGAAAGGCTTCCCAGGTAGCAAAGAAATGAGAAAACGTGGCACGGAGGGGGTGAACAAATGCGAAAGCGAGTGAAAAGCATGTGGATGCGCAAAATTCCCTGCTACCAATACGACGATTCACCTACACAGTCGCACGTTTTACTCTTCTATCACTAGAGAAGGCTGTTTTCATAGAGGAGACAGAAATTCTCACCCGCATATTACATATTGAAGAAGAATGTGCAATGTACTTTTTAACATGTGAGGACAAGCGTAAATATCATATCAGAAGATATTTCTCACCACAGCATTGGCAAAACCACAAGATGACCTACTTCAGAAAAAGTGCAAATTGCTCATAACAAAACTTGGTGTTTGTTTTGTAACTGCAATCACTGTGCCCCCCTTCCACAAATTCTATATATAAGTGAGTTGAGATGCATGCTACTTTATCGTGACAAATTGTGTAAATAGCTGTATTGGTCATCCGAGATGCCGAATCATCAGGTATGTGACGACATGATTAATAAGACTGAGTGTTCCAGGTGAACTATGTTACAGTGTGCTTCCACTTGCTCTTCTCACTCCTACTTCTCTTAGCGACATATTCTATCGAGGTTCTCAGCACTCCACACAGCAATGGTAAGTGTCAGACAACTGACAACTGATGATGTACTTGGTCATCGGATGACACACTGCAGAAAACTCACTCTCCTTCTTCTTTTTCCTCTTGTTTTACAGTGGAACGTCGAGGGGATCCATTCTTGAGATTTGGATGAAGTTGTTCTTCCTGACAATGTCAATATCCCGACATGCTGGAAAGGCCAAATATCACTTTTACTCGCTTATACTCTACACTAGTATATATGCATGCTTCAGTTTACCCACTGTCTATATTGAGAATAATAAAGTATTCTGCAAAACTGTGTTGTCTCTTTCGTCCAGTTTGATTAACTGCCTGATTTATTAGTTCGCTGGTTGTCCCTGTGATGATTATCAGTGGTCGGAATGCATCCACTCTCGTCATGCACAAATACCTGTTGTTTCGCCCACAGCCTAGCTCTCACTAATCGTCTTAATCATGCAAATCTAATCGCTTTCAGTGAGTCGTGAAACATTTAAGATTATTCGTCTGTCGTTGACACAGTGCACGCCAACACCAACGCACTACACCGTCACAAACACAAAATATGTGGTGTAACATTTTCATCATGAATGAGAGCGCGTGACGCATCAGTTCTAATGGCATGCTTGCGCTTCCGTTGTGTATTTTACATGGCTTCATATCAGTGTGCTGTATACACAACGAAGAATTCGATGTGAATGAGAAGCATTATCAAGATTTGATGGGTGACTGACTGCTTTATTTTTGTCTGTCAACCAAATGAATCAACGGTTTCCTTTTGCTATTCAAGCATTTTTGGGATCCTTTCTTGTGAATATGATATACTAAGCAACAAACATTTTGCATTTCCTTCGGTTTAGTCTGATTAATACGACACACTTCGATGCCGGTTGTGACTTCGTAGAAATTCTGTCTAAAGCGAATTAGGCACACCAAGGACTTATAATCAGTTTTGTTGATCGGCGTGCGTCTTTACCACACAACCCTGACTTCCACTAGATTTTTAACACTGATTTTTGTCATACTTGAGATTCATATCATGCGCTTACCTACAATCAGCACACACACATACTATACGAAAAGCATGCAAACAGTAGAAATTCGGAAGAATTCATGCAATATGAAAATATGGAATATTGTGAATTCTTGATGGAGAGCGATACATCGTGCATGAGTCGGTTATTCCAGAGCAGCTTAGTCAAAACATAGTCTGGACAATATTTGAACAAGCGTTAATCAAGATAGGAGTGCGTCGGAATAACATCTCGTCTCTAAATCAACAATTGAGAATACAACCATAGTACTGTGAAGATATCTGCACATCACAAATACAGACAACATATCTTGTATTTCCAATTAAGCACTTGATAAATTTATCATCATAAAATAGCATGCACTGTAAGTTATTCTCTGTAAAGAACATATTTTTTTATTGGAGAACACTTGATGGACGACACTGTTGTAATAGACTTCTATTACTTATACAATCGATTATTGCTGAAAATTACTGCTGGCTGTATGACATTAAATCGTGTTTCTACGATATCAGTAGATCAATTTTGACTGCGTCCTCAATTAGAGTACAGAACGCAAGTAGTTGTACCGATCATTTAGCCTTTGTTTCGTTGTTTCCATACGTGTCTTCATACCATTATTGGGCTTTAGTATGTCGAGGTAGTCAGCATACTTCATACGTAGCACGAAAATAGGAAAACACATTGTTTGTGAGGTTTCAGGTATAACGTGTCGGTGTATTGAGTATATCAACGAACAAACGCCAAGTATTCAATGAGAACTCACACAGCAAATCAATTTAACACAGTCTACATGGTCGACACAGCATTCTGCCTTCTGTAATATAATTCAACAATCCTCCGTGACTGGCAAACAGTCAAAATTGACATACCAGCATTGTCGAAACACGATTCAGTATTATGAAGCCCAACTTAAGATTAACGATTAACGAGTTATATCGAACATTCAAATTTATTTCAACAATACGGTCAGTCAGATATT
>CALYDD020000253.1:0-24994 GCA_944472135.2 Trichobilharzia regenti | reverse complement strand
AGTGAGTAGATAAGAGGATGAGCGTAGAGTATCGTGAGGTGGTGCCATGGTCACGTTGCATTCTGCAAGTGTCATTCTAGCAAGTGGCGATTGTGTTGCAAGAGGGTGCCTTTAACTGGAAGGCGCAGGTCGTCAGCATTTCTCCACTAACACACCACTTCCTTCTTATCCTAAATGCCTTATCAGATGATGCATTCGCACGCGACGATGCTGCCGGATTTAGCAGCACAATGTCCATGGTCGAAAATTGGGAAATTTTGGATAATTGTTTTGTCCTCCAATCGGGCTACGAACACGCCTTTCTAAAGTTCTTCAATCGCAGACAACAGCATGATGAAAGTCCCCTCGATTATTTCCACGCCTTACAACTAATGGCGGCGAGTGTGGACAATAACCCAGATCCCGAATACAGAGACGGCATGTTGCGGACACGTTTAATCGACGGAGTCTCGCCCGGTGACCTGCGAACAGACCTAATGTGACATCCCCCACGAACACAATGAAATTACAACGGACCATTCTGCGATTTATGCACATTCAGCGAGATACTACAGTACAGACCAGCAGCTTCCTCTACCCAATCCCATCGGCATCATCTTCAGCTGCAATTACAACCGTCACAGCACCACGCCAACGCCGGTTCAGTGCTCCATCACCAAATCAACCTTCAACGTCCATCACAGTCCCTCACGCAGTATGAAGACCTCAGTAAGTGTTATTACTGTGACCGGTTTGGGCGCCAAGCATGGAAATGTGGACACAACAGAAAACTACAAGGTGAGCTTTCCTCTAATGTGTCCGTATCTGGTAAATATTCGAAATCTCCCCTTTTCCTTGAGGGCAAACATCAGGGCACAGATGTAACTTTTCTGATTGGCACTGTTGTGCGCACGGCATTGGTTCAGAGACTCGGGGTCAAACCTAAACCTCTCCCCGATCGGCTCCAGCTAATTGCTGCCAATGGAGCCCCTATTAAGGTAACGGATGCCGCCACCCTTTCAGTGACACTTCAAGGTTTTACTTGTGCCCAGTCGTTCGTCATTTGTGATGTTATACGATGGGACGCCATACTGGGCGTAGACTCCCTAACCGCACAAAACGCTGTCATTGATCTAAGTCGCCTTCGAATCCGGTTGGGGGCACATAACCTCTCAATTGGCCGACCGTCCAACCGCAATCAGTGTACTGATGCCTGTGCTTTACCACAGATGACAATAGTGAACGTCTATGATAACTCCCACCTCAGTCTTAAAGACCGTGCTGACACTTTAGCCCTGTTACAAGAGTATAGTGATGTGTTTGACGACGGACATATGATGGGGCGCACTGGTATTGTACAACACGAGATTACGACGGGGGATAACCTGCCCATTAGGATGCCACCTCAACGGGTCCCCATTCATTACCAGCAACAGTTGGACACAATGATAACAGATATGCTACGAAAGAAAGTGATTAAACCGTCCATGTCACTATGGGCATCCCTTATCGTACTCGTGAAGAAAAAAGATGTCTCCCTCCGTCTTTGCGTTGACTACCGCCGTCTAAACGCAATCACTCAACGAGATTCCTTCCCAATACCTCGCATAGACGCTACCCTGGATGTTTTGGGCGGGGTACAGTGGTTTTCCACATTGGACCTAGCTTCCGGCTATTGGCAAGTCGAAATTCGTCCGGAAGACCACCTAAAACCGCATTTGTTGTGCCTACGGGGTTATACGAATTTGAAACCGTGCCATTTGGCTTGTCTAATGCCTCTGCTATGTTTCAACGACTCATGCAAACAGTACTTGCAGGGTTAGTCCCCAAACAAAGTCCAATTTACCTGGATGACGTCATTGTGTTCGGGCAGTCCCTTGAAGAACACCATGCCGATCACCGAGCCGTATTCCAACGTCTACGCGAAAGTAATCTTAAGTTGAAAGCACCAAAATGCCACTTCCTGCAGGAATCTGTTACTTTCCTTGGTCATGAGATCACTCCACAAGGTGTTAGCACAGACAGAAGTAAAGTACAAGCAACCCTTAACTGGCCTGCTCCTAAATGGACGACATGTGTCCGTAGTTTCACGAGGCTTGCATCTTACTACCGTCGTTTCGTTCAAGACTTCGCCAATATAGCAGTCCCCCTTCCTCGATTAACTTAAAACGGACGGAAATTCGCTTGGACTAACGACTTCCAGGTAGCGTTTGATACGCTTAAAACATGTTTCACTTCCCCTCCTGTTTCAGCATTTCCAAACACGTCGCCCGACAGCGGCCCTTTTATCCTGGAGACTGATGCTAGTGCACACGAGATCGGAGCCGTCGTTTCACAGGCAACCCCTGACGGACATGCACGAGTGATAGCATATGCTGGCCGGACGCTGGACAAAAGAGAGACACGGTATTCTACGACGCGCCGTGAAATGTTAGCTCTTGTATACTTTCTCACTTACTTCCACCATTACTTGCTGGGGCGCAAATTTCGGGTCCGAACTGATCACAAGGCGTTACAGTGGCTGAAGAACTTTCGTGATGCTGAAGGTCAACTCGCCCGATGGCAGGAACGCTTACAGGAGTTTGATTTCATTTGTGAATACTGGCCCGGAAACCGACATGGTAACGTCGACGCCCTCTCACGCCTGCCAGACTGTGAACCCAGAGTAAATTTATTACTTGGTGCTACAACTGACATTGACTGGGCTTCTCTGCAAGTGGCAGACACGGAGATACAACCTATTTATTTACGACAACAGCACGGGAACAATAAACCGCGGCCAAAGAATTACAAGACCTGCCAGGAGCTACGAAGAGCATCTGTGGTAAGTGAGGTCTCCTCCGTCTAAATGATGATGTCCTCTACATAGTGGAACCGAATTCTTACCCCCGACTCCTTGTTCCAGGCGCCAAAGTACAGGAGCTCATTAGCCAAGTACACCATCAACTTGTGCATGCTGGTCAACACAAAACTGAACACGCAATCCGTCAACCTTTCTGGTGGCCGTTACTTCACCGAGATGTATTCGAGTTTTGTAAAAATTGTGACTTCTGTAACCGTAACAGACAGCGTACGCAAACGCCTAGAGCACCACTCGAACCTATGCTAATGGAAGCGCCAAACCAGCGCATCGGGATCGACATAATGGGGACATTCCCAACTACCAAGAGAGGTAACCGCTATATCCTAGTGATGATTGATTACTTTACAAAATGGTGTGAAGCAGTACCTTTACAACGGCAAGATGCAAATAGCGTAGCCCAGGTGTTCATTGACAATTGGATTACTCGTTTTGGTGCCCCCCATTCACTTCATTCGGATCAAGGTGCCGCTTTCAAAAGTCAACTGGTTCATTACATCTGCAACGTGCTTGGCGTTCGGAAGACTCGCACGACTGCTTACCACCCAGAAGGAAATGGGTTGGTGGAACTTATCGATCGGACACTCAAGAATATCCTACGTGCTTTCCTCGATCGCTGATCGACTGACGCTTGGGATGAGACACTGTCTCAATGTCTCCTAGCTTACCATTCTTCCGTGCACTCCTCCACGGGTTTCTCACCCGCGTTACTTTTGTATGGCCAAGAATTACGCCTTCCCGTCGAAGTCCAAGTCCCTCCCTTACCCTTTGAATAGATTGACCATATCTCTTAGCTCCGGCAACTACACAACCGTTTGGCAATCACTAAAGATCTGGCGCGCACGCAACAAAAGTTTTCAAGTCACCATCAGAAGAATGTGTATGACCGTTACGCTCGTGGTCCAAATTATGCTGTCGGTGATCACGTTTGGCTTCACTGTCCTCCTGGACCAAATGCAAAATTCTATTCCCCATGGCACGGACCCTTCGAAATCGTGCGGACGAGTCCACCCGTCACTTACTTCCTGAAAAATATTCAGCAACCGAATGACGATATTATTCCTGCTCACTACAACCAACTCAAACCGTATCGCCTTTTTCCATCCGATAGTCCGCCCTCTCATGATGAACCACCACCCGCCAGCTGTCGGTATGAAGTCCCAGCCGTTGGAGGTAGAGGTTACCCGATTCCATCCTTGGGCACTCAGGACAGTGCCTCCAGAGGGAGGGGGGCAGTGTAAGAGAAACAAACACTAATGAATGCTTTGTTTTCTATACTTGCAGGAAGACACCAGGAAGTCAACCTCCTGGACCAAGAATCGCAGAACATAAACAATAATGAAGCTCGGTAAAACTGTTATTTCCTAAAACTGTATCTCGCACTTTTAAAAGTCAATTTTCGCTGAATAAACTCTTTCTTGTGCAGTTGGTGTTCTGCTTTCATTACGGTGTGCCTGCTGGTGGCCGGTTACAGCGTTTCATTTCCCAGTTTTTTACTCTACAGGTGACATTTTAATAGGTCTGTCACGGATAGTATTAAAAATTCAGTCCTATTATTTCACAAAATATAACTTCTCCGCGTTTAATTTTCCATTGAAATTGGTGCCTACTTAAGTGCTACTATTACTGTATCCTTGCATTCATAGAATTTGTATTGTCAGCCACGTCACGTTAACCGTTAATGCTCAACTCTTGCTACGCTCGGGCTCACGCTGTCCCTTGAAGTTTCTCAGAAACGCTTAGTAATAACGGACGAAAAAACCAAAACACCAATTGTTGACTCGAGGATTCTTTATTGATACACCAACATATAAACAATGTTACAACTGAGGTCTGTGAAAAAATATTACAATAATAAATCGCAATATTACTTCTGACAGTTCTCTCCTGACCTCTTTCTGAACAGCGACCGATGAGACGATGACTGTCGTATTGACGCCTCCGCGAAAATTGGGGAAGTTGGTTTTGAGCAAACAACCATGAATTGATCGTTCGATCTTCAACTACATTGACACTCCTCGGCAAAATACCGAACCATCCCTTTCTTCCACCACGACAAATACACGTTGACTTGGATGCCATTGCGAGAACCTGGGTCACACGGACAGAGCTGAAATGGAAAAGAAACAGAAAAGCCAACACACCACAAGCATACTCACAGCACAATCTCACACATCAATGACGACCTGCGCCTTCCAGTTAAAGGCACCCTCTTGCAACACAATCGCCACTTGCTAGAATGACTCTTGCAGAATGCAACGTGACCATGGCACCACCTCACGATACTCTACGCTCATCCTCTTATCTACTCACTACCAATTACCACTGAAATAGCTTGTCACTCATTCTGCCTCAGTTCTAGTAACGGTGACGTATGCGAGCCTCAGTCATTTACACTCTTTCTCCCCGGCGTGTGGGACCACAGCTAACAATTATCTCCGTATGCATTTCATTCTCAGAAATAGCCTCCCCGGCGTATACGACCCATCTGCTGTCTCTTAAATCAATCAATTCATTCACGGATATAGAGGACTCGAAACAACTTCAGAAGTAATCACGACGAAAATTTTAACAAAATTACGCAATAACAACAAGGTACGAAAACAACGAGTAAACACAATTAATCCAAATTCACAAATTGAGACGACACACCATTCGTATACAAAAACAGTACAAATAACCTCACGGATCATGTCTTGATGAAATTCCTTTGAAGAATTGCAGGACTTACACCAGTACGCCTACAACCTTTCTTAGGTTGACGATTGTAAGTTGTGGAATGTCCGGACACAAACAAGATTAACCAACAATTACAATAATTGGAACTCACACAATTATTCAACACAAACATATGTACAATCAACACATCAAATGTGGTGGATTCTGCCTTGACGAACTACTCTTGAAGAACTGTAGGAATTACAGCAGTACGCTTACATTCTTTCTCAGGTTGATGAACCAAGTGGAAGTCGTCCGGACACAAAGAGAATTACCAACAGCTAGATGACATATGATATCAATTCAGTATATACAATATGAACATATGTACAAAATCACACACCAAGCACATTGGACTGCTCGTTGATGCGCTACCCTTTGAAGAATTGTAGGACTTACAGTAGTACGCCTACAACCCTTCTCAGGTTGACGCCCTAGTTTGGAAAATCATTGCAGAGTTCATATGCTGATTTCCTTCTTTCAGCTATATCCTCAAATCTGAACGGTAACACGCCCATATCATTGTATCGCAGAATATAGATGACGAACAAACACACGACGTATCTGGTCAAGCAAGCGTAGGCACAGAGTAATTTACATCAAAGATCATAGCATTAAAATAGTGACTTGAAACTAGAAATTCCTTTATTCATGCAAGTCAATTTAACAATTACTCTCTCGTTTACACTTGGCTTATTCTCACTAAACTGAGCAATATCTTTCGTCTTTTCAAATGCACCAATACTCTCAAAGTCATTGCACAAGATACTTGAGTTGATGGGCGTCTGTTTCATTGTGGATGACAGCACCAACGACGACTGATTGATATCAGTTGATAAACTTAGCGTTGGATCAAAAGCTGTTGTTGCTCGGCTTTCAGAAATTTGTCCACATGGAAGACCACACCACTGCTGTCCTTTACTATCAGCTCAGGTTTAGCAATAGCATCTGATGATAGGTGGGCTACATGCTGATCAATCACACTGACGGTCTGACAAGTATGCATGCCAGCTGCATCTGCATTTATTTCTACTTCACCTTGTAGTTGTACAGAACCTTTAATTAACTTATCACTAGTTAGCATTCCCCTCATCCCATCATGTACAACCAAAGACAATTGCGAAGTATCATGATCATTATCACGAATATTCAATTTACCATCATCTATCTGGTCGACTTCATCAATTTCGAACTCTTTAATAACAGAAGTCGACAACTTTGGTTCCTTCTCACAAATCCTCAAAGATATTATACCTTCACTCTGACTAGTAATACCTCGTAAACTTGTGGAGTCAGAACTGTCCTCTGAGACTGTAACTCTCTTCTGTGGCATACTATTCAACAATGGCTTACCAGTTGCAACTACAGACTTCTTGACCACACCGTTATCGTCACACAATTCGGAGTCAGCTCTTGATTCCACATTTATCTTATCCCTGGACTTGCTCACTGATTCACAGTCCACCTTTGTATGCACCTCTTGCAAATGCGTAAAACACAGCCGTGTTTGTCTTGCGTCTTGTAACTTATCTATTGAGGATGTACCACGAAACCTGTTACACTCACTAGATCTATATGCATTACTAGACATCATGGAGCCTTCTCGATATCCACCTCTCTGAGGCCTACTCGTCATCAAAGATTGCGTTTTACCCTCAGACTGCTCTATTCTAGGGGTGAGGTTCAATATACTGGCAAACTTGCTCATAGGTTGATTGACACTATCTTTTACCAGATTCAGGATATCATCAAACCTTGGCTCGATACCCTCATCCTCCATACGGGAGCTCATCTTCACCCACTTCGTTTGCAGTCGAGTAGGCAGGCGACTTGCAAATACTTCTAGTATAAAACTCGAGTTGAGGTCACTCATGCAATTCATAGAAATCAAGGTATTCTTATAAGTCATAAGATTATCTAAAAACTCAGTAAGTGCCTTGGAGTCATCTTGAAGTTGACTGCCGTTACCTTGATGTGGTGATTGACAATTTCTACCTCTGTATTTTTTAAAATACTTACTGTTGACTGTTGATATGTTTCATATATGAATTGCATTCTAATTCCGCTAAATACAAATTCCTGATTGCTGACCTCTCTGGGTTTTGTTTAGATTCCTATAATTCCGTCATCCCGGTATATTAATATTTCAAGTACAATAAATTACTACAAATTGGCGTCGCGATGGAGCTAAGTAACCTGGGAAAATTTCCTCTTAATGGTTCTCCGCGGGAGATTGCTGATTATTTGGAATGCTTCGATGCGTGGTGCATTTCCAAGAATGTTCGGGATGATAAAATTCCAGCATATTTCATCACTGCGATTGGGCTAGATGCGTATAGCCTATTAAAGACTTTGTCATTTCCAGATAAACCTATTTCTCTGCCATATGCTAAGCTCCGCGAAATTCTTATAGATCATTTCCATGTAACTACTTTTGAGACCAGAGAGAGGGCTCACTTCAACAAACTGGTACGTTCTCCCAACCAGAAGATTCCAGAATTTATTCTTCAACTCCAAATACAAGCTTCAAAGTGTAATTTTGGAGATCAGCTGCATACTCAACTACGTGATCGTCTAATTGCTGGAATCAATATTCCTAAGTTGGAGAAAGAGTTAATTCAGATTCCTTTTTGTACCTTTCAAAATGCTAAAGATCTATGCATTACATATGAAGATGTCAACAGTGAATACTCTGCTCCTACTGTGGTGAGAGCAGGCTGCTAGCCGATTGGTTGGCACTAATCTACGTTAAGGTCTAGGTCACTAATGTGGGCCGTGAGAAGATATGAACAAGGCTGAGTCAACAACCAATCACAGCAAAGTTAACGTGGCAAAATATGATTCGCAGATAGAGAACTCTATTTGTCAAGGAATCCCGAAACAACCAATCAGAAGCCTGCGTTTGTCTACCTAAACAACCAATCAGATGACTGCGCTTGTCTATAATAATGTAGTTGAAATATGTATAAATACGTGTTGATTTTCATAATAAAACGATCTGTTGCCTGGCCCTTGTCTTCTGTTGTTACATTTGGTGTCGCTGCCTACCGACAAATGAAAAGCCTATACCCTGCAGTTTTTGATGGAGACATATGGATCTTCGGGCAGGACTTCAAGGCTTCTGCGCAGTTGAGTGGCGTTCAAGATCTGTCAGCGATGGAGCTGCTACTTGGGACGCTGCTGGGAGGTCGGGCGAAAGCAGCATATGAAGGTGTGGGCCGAAGTATGGACGAATGTTCGACAGGGTCAGGCAAACAGTTTCCAAAGTGGGAAGGACCATAAATGGTCACTTCGAGATGGGGTTACGCAGACACAGTCGCAATGGCGAACAATAAGAGGCGCGTGAACGTCAGCGAGCTCCAGAAATGGATACAGCGAGACAAGCCAACGATGACGCCTGCACCAAGTAGATCAAGCCGACTTCAGTCGCACGTATTTGACGGGGGGACGAGTGTGGTGAGAGCAGGCTGCTAGCCGATTGGTTGGCACTAGTCTACGTTAAGGTCTAGGTCACTAATGTGGGCCGTGAGAAGATATGAACAAGGCTGAGTCAACAACCAATCACAGCAAAGTTAACGTGGCAAAATATGATTCGCAGATAGAGAACTCTATTTGTCAAGGAATCCCGAAACAACCAATCAGAAGCCTGCGTTTGTCTACCTAAACAACCAATCAGATGACTGCGCTTGTCTATAATAATGTAGTTGAAATATGTATAAATACGTGTTGATTTTCATAATAAAACGATCTGTTGCCTGGCCCTTGTCTTCTGTTGTTACACTACTACGTCAGTATCTGATGTCATGTTGTCCAAATTCGAAAATACAAGTGGTCATGGAAAGCAATCCAAACTGCCGTCCACAGGTAACAGAATGCAGCGAGATATCAAAAACAGTAAACCGTGTTTTTCTTGTGGAAAGTTACATCTACGAAGCACTTGCCGTTTTCGAGGTGCTAAGTGTTATAAATGTGGTAAAGTTGGACACATCAAGACTGTTTGCAGAAGTTCGAATACATATGTTGTTCAACATTCTTATAATTCTCCCAAGCTGTCTCGTAAAATGGAGTCAATGTGTCTTTCAACTTTTCAAAATACTCAAGCTAATCCAATGAAAACCTCCACTACAAGTTCGGAAACTCAAGCATCCACTGTTTTCAAAAATGAGGTAGCTGAGTTACAATGCGAACTGTCGAAAACACGGTAAAAACTGAATGAGATGAGAGAGCAACTGATTAAAGTAGAGCAATTGCTGCATATGCATAGACTGAGTCTGTTGAATGCAGAACATACAAGCAACCGTGAAAGTCCTGCGAAACCTTTCAAATCTCGAATTCTCAAAAAGCAACTGATGTCCACGACTTCTAATGTACATTATTACAAAGGTAATAACAATAGACCTGTTGGAATTATACTACAAAAAATGGGAAATCGAGTGGTGAAGATATTAGACGTCAAAGATCACTCAGTTCATAACGGACACCTGGACAAAGTGACAATAAATGAAGTAGGTCGTTCCAATTATAATATTATTGATTCCGCTAATAATCCTCATTTTGTAGATAATTCAGAAATAAGTCCAGATAATACTGATGGAAATAATATCACAGAATCAGTTAGGTCGAAGCTACTTGCAAGCAAACCGAGACATCGTTATAAATACGCGAGGAGATATTCGAGGTGTGGCGGATGTGGTGATTGACAATTTCTACCTCTGTATTGTTTAAAATACTTACTGTTGACTGTTGATATGTTTCATATATGAATTGCATTCTAATTCCGCTAAATACAAATTCCTGATTTCTGCCCTCTCTGGGTTTTGTTTAGATTCCTATAATTCCGTCATCCCGGTATATTAATATTTCAAGTACAATAAATTACTACACTTGATCTTAAACTCCTTTACAAATTGTAAATAATCAGCCGGGTTTCCATCGAAACACCGTTGTTCAAATTTAAGGAGTTTGATGCTCCTATTATCCCTGAACGGCGAAACAGTAACATCAACCATGTCATGCTTAACATCAGACACATCGTTACAATTGACAGACAAGTCACCATGACTTACTTTCCTGTTTGCATCCAAGACACTCTGTCCCTTCTTTGACCCAGGCATTGTTGAACTTGACCCAATTCCAAAAAAATTCCAGATATTGCTTGTTCGAAGAGGACTTGGCCGGCACCAGGAAAGATGAATGGTGACTATCCAAACATTCACCAACTGTATAAATCCGCCAGAATCTGTTTCTACCGTCAGAAACTGTCAGCCGCATCTCGTAAACCGTTAATGCCCAGATCTTGCTACGCTCGGGCTCACGCTGTCCCTTGAAGTTTCTCAGAAACGCTTAGTAATAACGGACGAAAAAACCGAAACACCAATTGTTGACTCGAGGATTCTTTATTGATACACCAACATATAAACAATCTTACGACTAAGGTCTGTGAAAAAATATTACAATAATAAATCACAATATTACTTCTGACAGTTGTCTCCTGACCTCTTTCTGAACAGCGACCGATGAGACGATGACTGTAGTATTGACGCCTCCGCGAAAATTGTGGAAGTTGTTATTGAGCAAACAAACATGAATTGATCGTTCAATCTTCAACTAAATTGACATGGTCCAGTTCTAACAAAGTTTGTTTCAAATTCTCGAATGATTTCATTGGTTGCATCACTGTGAGATGTCGCCCGAAACACATTTCAAAATACAAATTCATTTATATTTCTAATGTTTATGTCTCTCCTGGCTGTACCATATTGGATTTATCTATGTTCGCCGATGAATTCACCGCTTTTGCTGCAGGTTGTTTCAATAACTCCTTATCAATAGTAACTGGCGACTTCAATGCTAGCGATTGCTCCTTCCTTATATCACTTTGTCATGACAATATTGTCAACTTTGCTACCCGTCTTGGTAAAACACTGGACCTGGTATTTATCAATGATGTTAGTATATATGAAGCTCGCTAACGTGCTCCTCTACTTAATTCTGACCACTGCATCATACGTGTGCTGCCTAAAATATATTCCAAATCACACAAATGTGTCCTCTCTTACCTCTACAGTAAAGTTCAACGGAGATGCTACTCAAAAGACAACCTAGACAAGCTCAGATGCATGTTGAAAGACACTAACTGGGACTTATTTACAGAAAAAACATTGGATGACACAATCACAAACACTACCAATTATCTTAAATCCTGTTTCGAAATATGTTGTCCTAAAGAAACATTATTCATTCGATTTGATCGTTTCTCTTCTCCATATCTCAAAAAGCTACGTAGAAATAAAGAACTGTTGTTCAAAACTAATGATAAGCCTGGTGTAAAAAAGTTAAACATGCTGATAAAACTGGAAATAAAAAGACTAAGTGTTTTATATAATCAAAGATTTTTGTCATGTAAAACTCCTTCTAATTTGTGGAAACTTTTCAAAGAAATTACTAACGGTAAGCGATGTATTTCTGTTCCATCTCTTAATGTTGACACTCTTAATAAATCTTTCATACGCTCTTCTGTTGATATCCTTCCTAATGATACAAATCATAAAGACAATAATTTTGGTGATTTTAATGCCCTTGATGTGCTTAAATGTGTGCGGTCTCTTAAGCCTTCTCAAAGCCTTGGTCCTGATGGCGCACTTGCCATTGTTCTCAGGAATTGTGCTGATATTTTGTGTTATCCTCTTACTAATATTTTTAATGCTTCTTTTCTGGTCATTCCACATCTTATCTATCTCTAAGAAAATGTTTCGTCATACCTTCTACATTAAAAATTTAAAACGATCAGGTATCAACCAACCTTTATTTTTGCAATTTTTAAACTCCTGTATTTTACCTATTGTACTCTACTGCTCTCCATTAATCTTTCCTGGGCTTCTCAAAAAGGACTATATCATATTACGAAGAGTATTAAATGCTGTGAGTAGGGCTTGTGGTCTTTCACTGCGTGAGCTCGCCAATACCATAGTCGAGAGACACATAAATTCCTGTACAAAATGGGCATAGGCTGTATTGTAAGACCTCTGCACCCCGTTTATTCAAAACTATCCCTTTGTATCTCATCAGGTATTAATAATAATAATTGCTTTATTCAAAAACAGTACTCATGATACAGCAAGGAATTTTCAGCATTCAATACAATATTGCATCTAATTTACTCAAAAACGACAAAAAAAAATTAAAAATACACAATACATAATAGTAATAAAACGATTGTTGTAGCAGCTACGTAGCAAAATACTGTGTGCCATACGGAGAAAAATATGTATAAAGTACAAAATTGTAGTAATAATAGTAATACCAACTAATATAAAATAGCAGAGTAACGATTTAAACGATAGAAAGTGTAACACCATAAAATACAGAAAGATGAACGATAAAAGGGTCGATTCACTGTGCTAATTACATAGTAACTTGTAAGTTTCACGTCTAACAGAGTCTTCGTCACATTAAGTACGCGCTAAATAAGGTATTGTAGAATTTCTATACTTAGTAGTACGAGCATATATCTTTTTATATTGACTTCTCATCCTACCTGATGATATACAAGGGGACAGGTGTGAATAAAGGGGGTGCAGAGGGTCTGACATTATAGCCTTTGCCCATTTCGTACAGGAATTTATATGCCTCTCGACTATAGTATTAGCGAGCTCATGCAGTGGCAGACCACAAGCTCTACTCACAGCATTTAATACTCTTCGTAATATGATATAATCTTTTTTGAGAAGCCCAGGAAAGATTAATGGAGAGCAGTAGAGTACAATAGGTAAAATACAGGAGTTTAAAAATTGCAAAAATAAAGGTTGGTTGATACCTGATTGTCTTAACTTTTTAATGTAGAAGGTAAGACGAAACATTTTCTTAGAGATAGATAAGATATGGGATGACCATGAAAGGTCAGAGGAAAAAACTAGTCCAAGGTATTTAATACTTGATTTGGTTTCAATTTTCGTGCCATCTATGCTACAGGGATCATGAGAGTTAACTAGTTCAAGTAAGTCACGTCGATGCTTGAAAGTAAAGTCAAGCACCTGACATTTGGAAGGATTTAATATAAGACCATTTGACTTGGACCAGTTGTTGATGTCCAACAGAAAGCTATTAAGTTTGGAGCTGTCAGACTCGGAAGTGATAGGCAGTGATACAGTCAGATCATCTGCATATTTAACAAAGTTAGTTTCGTTTGAATGAGGCAGGTCATGTAGGAAGAAAGAAAAAAGAAAAGCAGAGAGGACAGCACCTTGTGGAACACCGGATTTTGTAAGCGAGGTAGAAGAAGATTTGCCATTATATACAGTATACTGCATTCTATCAGAAAAATAGTAATGCAACCAACTCTTAGCCCAGGATCCTGTTTGTGTCAATGATAGCTTATTTAATAAAAGGCCCCTAGGTACAGAGTCAAAAGCAGATGTGTAGTCTAAGACAGCACTACGAACATATTTAGCACCTTTGTCTAAACAAGAGACAACATTGTGATATAAGACAACCGCAGCATCCAAGGTACTTCTACCATGTTTGTATGCAAATTGTTTAGGATCATTAAAAGGTTTCAAAGCGGGTTCAAGACGAAGTAAAAGTAATTTTTCCATCAATTTTAAAAAGGGGGAAGTAATTGCAATAGGCCGAAATTTAATATCAGAACCAGAAGATGGTTTTGGTATAGGGATAATTTTAATGTTTTTCCATGCAAAAGGTAGAACGTTAACGGAAAAAGAAGCATTAAAAATATTAGTAAGAGGATAACACAAAATATCAGCACAATTCCTGAGAACAATGGCAAGTGCGCCATCAGGACCAAGGCTTTGAGAAGGCTTAAGAGACCGCACACATTTAAGCACATCAAGGGCATTAAAATCACCAAAATTATTGTCTTTATGATTTGTATCATTAGGAAGGATATCAACAGAAGAGCGTATGAAAGATTTATTAAGAGTGTCAACATTAAGAGATGGAACAGAAATACATCGCTTACCGTTAGTAATTTCTTTGAAAAGTTTCCACAAATTAGAAGGAGTTTTACATGACAAAAATCTTTGATTATATAAAACACTTAGTCTTTTTATTTCCAGTTTTATCAGCATGTTTAACTTTTTTACACCAGGCTTATCATTAGTTTTGAACAACAGTTCTTTATTTCTACGTAGCTTTTTGAGATATGGAGAAGAGAAACGATCAAATCGAATGAATAATGTTTCTTTAGGACAACATATTTCGAAACAGAATTTAAGATAATTGGTAGTGTTTGTGATTGTGTCATCCAATGTTTTTTCTGTAAATAAGTCCCAGTTAGTGTCTTTCAACATGCATCTGAGCTTGTCTAGGTTGTCTTTTGAGTAGCATCTCCGTTGAACTTTACTGTAGAGGTAAGAGAGGACACATTTGTGTGATTTGGAATATATTTTAGGCAGCACACGTATGATGCAGTGGTCAGAATTAAGTAGAGGAGCACGTTAGCGAGCTTCATATATACTAACATCATTGATAAATACCAGGTCCAGTGTTTTACCAAGACGGGTAGCAAAGTTGACAATATTGTCATGACAAAGTGATATAAGGAAGGAGCAATCGCTAGCATTGAAGTCGCCAGTTACTATTGATAAGGAGTTCTTGAAACAAGCTGCAGCAAAAGCGGTGAATTCATCGGCGAACATAGATAAATCCAATATGGTACAGCCAGGAGAGACATAAACATTAGAAATATAAATGAATTTGTATTTTGAAATGTGTTTCGGGCGACATCTCACAGTGATGCAACCAATGAAATCATTCGAGAATTTGAAACAAACTTTGTTTGAAATGGACCATTTTGAGTGAATAAAAGTTGCAACACCTCCACCACACTTTTTCTTGGAACAAATACGGTCTTGTCGAAAAACATTGAAATTGTTTAGGGACACAATATTGTCATCGTATGAGTCATGGAGCCAGGTTTCTTGCAGAGTGACAATACCAGTATTGTGGTAGGTACTAGAAGACAACAGAGACTGAAAATCCAGAATTTTGTTAGGCAGGGACCGGCAGTTGGTACTAATGATAACTGGAACAGTGGTGTGATGTATGGGTGTAGATTTTAAGGCACGCTGCCAACCTCCATGGTGCTTTTTCTTGAGTTTATTGCAAATATGAAAGTTTTTGGGTTTAAAACGTTTTATAAAATCCCGGGAGTAGATAATACGATTAGAATGCATAATGTGATATGTAAATACCAATAAAATACGAGTAAATAGATGCAAAATGTACATGGAATGTGGTAGCCCAAAAATATTCAAACAGGCCGCCAAGGTAGGACGAGAAGTCGATATAAAAAGTTATATGCTCATACCACTAAGTACAGAAATTCAACAATACCCTATTTGGCCCGTACTTAATGTGACGAAGACTCTGTTAGACGTGAAACACATAAGTTACTATGTAGTTAGCAAAGTGAATCGACCCTTTCATTGTTCGTCTTTCTGTATTATATAGTGTCACACTTTCTATCGTTTAATTATAACTTTGCTGTTTTATTTTAGTAGTTATTGCTATTATTACTACAATTTTATACTTTATGCATATTTTTCACCGTATTGCATACAGTATTTTGCTATGTAGCCGCTATAACAACGTTATATTATTAATATTATGTAATGTTTATTTTTGATTTTTTTGTCGCTTTTGAGTAAATTAGATGCGATTTTGTACTGAATGCTGAAATTCCTTGATGTATCACTAGTATTGTTCTTGGAATAAAGCGAATTATTATTATTATTAGAATGGTAGTTAAGTTTTGAATAATGCAAGTGCCAATGTGACGATTTTTTCATCGTATTTCGTGGTCCTGATACAATCAAATGAAATTCATTTGCTTCCTCGTCATATAAGAATGGGGAAATCGAAATCGATACATGCCTGACTGATCGAATCTGATTCATATATTATGTTTTTTTTAAGAAACAATCTGAACAATCACTTGAGCTTCAGTCTTTCAGATCGGCGTGCATTTACTTACGACAGATTTGAAGCATTCGATTTGAAATGGATCTAAATATTTCACTTCCATTCGAGAATGATTACTGAAAATAATTAGTTATACTTCTGAGTTTCATTGAAATTTATTGGTGTCACAGTCTTGTGATGCGAGTGACTTACAGTCTTCAGGTTAGCGACGAATTAGGCCCTCGAGGTGAAACGGAATCGGAAACGATCAGTTGGGCGTCACATTGTGGTGGACCTTTCACTCGGTTAGCTCAGTTACCCAAATTCAAATAGAAAATAAAGTACCAAATCAGTTTAGTTACAGGAAGAATGTATTAAAGTTTGGTTACTTGGGTTTACAAAGATCCAAAGTCCACAATAAACGTTATAGACTCCAGGTGCTGCGGGAAGACTGCTCCAGTACTAATTCTCCAATGTTGACGTTGCCGGAGGTCGACCAAAGTATGTAGGAAGAACTACGGTGCTCCTGCAAAAATTTGAGATAGAAAGCAGGTGATTAAAATTGATCGACGGCAGTTGAGATGGTGGAGAAGACAGAGAGTCGGAATCAGAACGGTATATTTATTCAAAACCCGAGGTAAAGTCCAAAGTACCGAGTTTATGGTTAAAACAAAGTAGTGTACAATATGTTCATTATTTACATAGTAGTAAAATTTGGATAAGTTTATTTTTGAGGACTCTACAACATCTATGGTGATATAGAGGAGAATAGTGTCATATTTAGATGAACGTAAACGGCGGATCATGGCGCTCGTGGAAGAGGACTGCAAAGCAAACTGCGGAACCGTGATGTGCTACGGAATCCCTAGACATGAATGTTAACCCATGATATGCACAAAGTTCTCAGACTAGCCTCCTGTTATTCTTCATTGAACTCCTGCATTATTTTGGCCGGTGTATTTTCGGCTCAAACTTATATCATAGTAATTTCTAAATAGTTTATTCTCATTACATCGTTAGAGGTTATACAGAACTCCAATTATTTTATTAGCAAAGGTACTGGCAGAATCAGCTGAAATAATCTGCAACATATTCTACTGCTAAAATTCCCAAATGAAAGATTGCATAACTTGTGTTTCCTGTGATTAATATTCAACTCCATGAAACATCATTCTGGAGTGTTTCAAAAAGTATTACTACTATTATTACTACTTTATTCTTACATGCATTAGTGTTGAGTTCGCTTTCTTCAATTTATGCTGTCACAATGAAACATAACATTATATATGAATGAGTCACCAGATACGTGTATGACAACAAACAAAAGAAACGCTTTCCTCTCTCTCAACGATGTGCATTTGCGTCACGTCATTGACATTCAAACTCTCAACACCGCTTCATTTATTCAAGATATTATTTTAACAACCACTTGAGATGTTCATATTTGGAAATCATGTAAATTATATTCATTCATGAAAAATACACATTCCGACAAAGAAGTAAGAATAAACAGTCGAGCGAAGAGTCTCTTCTCGTTGAATTCATCCACTTAGTTGTACAGTCGACAATATATGCAACTATATTTTGTATACAAGTGTGTGTGCTCGCATTCACTCTGTCAGACTTAGCAGAATAAAAAGGTTTCGATTTGAGAAGTGTTCACTTCATCATAAAACTCTGAAAACAGTGATAGATTATCAAATTGTAACAAAGATCAACTACAACGTGGACGCGTAGGATTGAAGTGTTCAATACAAGGTCGAAGACGCTCCCTAGGATTACGTCGATTCAAAACCAGGGGAAACGTGAAGAACTCTGAAGTGAAATGCAGAAACTGATGCAGATTTCAGAGTGTTATCAATCAGTAAATGCAGTGAATGAATAGTTTGATATTTAACTGAAACATCGTATGACCTTAATGAAAAAACACCAAAATAGCCCTCATATGAAGAACAATCAGGCCTAGTAAACAGTCACGATGGCTTTTCTAATTGGAAAAATAACGCTAATCCATCCACTTCATATCGCGGTGCAAAACAACTATCAAAGAAAACAAAAGTAAACAGCCAGCTACCGCAAACCACTACCTATTAAACACAACAAAATTCCTAATACAAAAGTAGGTCAGAAGTTTATTTTTACAACTAGGTGCATAAAATATTCTGACAACTGACATTGCTGCCGTCGGTGCAATCTGTATAAAAATATTTACATTTATTGTATATATTATTCTCTGTTCTCTAATTAGCAAATCTGTGTATATTCTATATGGTATTTTCTGAAAAATATATCTGTAATCTATAAAGTTGTGCATTCTCACCTGCTAGTCAATTGTTTTTCTAATAATTGTTTAAGTAAGAACAAAATATTTTGAAGCTGATTGGACTGAGGTAAAACAAGTTGGATGATACCGATCAGCAGTGTCTCTTGAGGTAGACAGTGAGAAAATTTCAATTCGTCTATTGTAATGACCAAAACCGACTGAGTTGTTGTTTTCAAGCAGGCAACCGATATTTGCGTCCTACTGTTTAGCTGTCAGAAACCCCCACGTCAAACATGTACAATGATAAAACGCCTCAAAGACAATTAAAAGTTGACTGCTCATCGAAGAATCTACTTGTCGTTCCACTCAACCGCAGAAACACTTGAAACTCAAGTTGCCTCAACAGTGCCATTAGGCA
Source organism: Trichobilharzia regenti (assembly GCA_944472135.2). Taxonomy (NCBI): domain Eukaryota; kingdom Metazoa; phylum Platyhelminthes; class Trematoda; order Strigeidida; family Schistosomatidae; genus Trichobilharzia; species Trichobilharzia regenti. Next base: position 5,836 of record CALYDD020000253.1, on the reverse strand, counting down.
GCTACACATGAACAAGCTAATCAAGTAGGTAAGCACAGAACAAGTACTGTGGAACAAAATTGGTTAACCAAAATTCAAATCTAAGGCTGGCCTATGAATCGAGTGGAATGTTTCTCTGAAGGCAGGATAAAACATTCTCCATTCGAGAGTGTAGTAATTTATTGTAATCGTAGTATTAGTATTTCGAGATAAGAGAATTACGAAAATCCAACCAAAACACAGAGAGGACGGAATTTAGGAATTTTTATTTGGCGGAATTATTATTCAATTCATATGAGAAATATAATAACATGCAACAGTCAGTATTTAAAAAATCCAGAGATAGAAATAGTCAATCACCACATCCGCCACACGTCGAATACCTCTTTGCGTATTTATAACGATGTCTCGGTTTGCTTGAAAGTAGCTGCGACCTTCTCATTGATTCTGTGATAATTTTTTCATCATTACTATCTGGACTTATTTCTGAATTATCAACAAAATCAGAATCAGTAGCGGAATCATTAAAATTATAATTGAAACAGCCTACTTCATTTATTGTCACTTTGTCCAGGTGTCTGTTATGAACTGAGTAATCAGTGATGTCTAATATATTCACCATTAGATTTCCAATATTTCGTAGTATGATTCCAGCAGAAAGTCTATAGTCATTCCCTTTGTAATAATGTACATTAGAGGTCGTGGACATCAGATGCTTTTTGAGAATTCGAGATTTGAAAAGTTTCGCAGGACTCTCACGTTTGCTTGTATGCTCTGCATTCAACAGACGCAGTCTATGCATATGCAACAATCCCTCCACTTTAATCAGTTGCTCTCTCATCTCAGTCAACTTTTGACGAATGGACAATTAGCCAGCTTCTATTTCACTCACATTTTTTCGTGTCTTCCACAGTTCGCATTGTAACTCAGCTACCTCATTTTTGAAAACAGTGGATGCTTGAGTTTCCGAACTTGTAGTCGAGGTTTTCATTGGATTAGCTTGAGTATTTTGAAAAGTTGAAAGACACATTGACTCCATTTTACTAGACAGATCGGGAGAATTATAAGAATGTTGAGCAACATAAGTATTCGAACTTCTGCAAACAGTCTTGATGTGTCCAACTTTACCACATTTATGGCACTTAGCACCCCACAAACGGCAAGTGCTTCGTAGATGTAACTTTCCACAAGAAAAACACGGTTTACTGTTTTTGATATCTCGCTGCATTCTGTTACCTGTGGACGGCAGTTCGGATTGCTTTCCATGACCACTTGTATTTTCGAATTTGGACAACATGACATCAGATACTGACGTAGTAGGAGCAGAGTATTCACTGTTGACATCTTCATATGTAATGCATAGATCTTTAGCATTTTGAAAGGTACAAAAAGGAATCTGAATTAACTCTTTCTCCAACTTAGGAATATTGATTCCAGCAATTAGACGATCACGTAGTTGAGTATGCAGCTGATCTCCAAAATTACACTTTGAAGCTTGTATTTGGAGTTGAAGAATAAATTCTGGAATCTTCTGGTTGGGAGCACGAACCAGTTTGTTGAACTGAGCCCTCTCTCTGGTCTCAAATGTAGTTACATGAAAATGATTTATCAGAAGTTCACGGAGTTTATAATATGCCAGAGAAATTGGTTTATCCGGAAACGCCAGAGTCTTTACTAGGCTTTACGCATCTAGCCCAATAGCAGTAATGAAATGAGCTGGAATTTTCTCATCCCAAACGTTATTCGAAATACACCATGCATCAAAGCATTCAAGATAATCAGCAATCTCCCGCGGGGAACCATTTATAGGAAATTTTCCCATCTTATTTAGTTCCATCTTGACGCCAATTTGTAGTAATTTTTTGAAATCGCAGTATTAGCATTTCGAGAAGACAGAACTATAGGAATCCAACCAAAACTCAGAGCGGTCGGAATTTAGGAATTCGTATTTGGCGGAATTATTATTCAATTCATATAAAAAATAAATTTAACATGCAAGAGTCAGTATTTAAAAATACAGAGATAGAAATTGTCGAACATCACAATTTCTTTAGCCGAAGGCACACAGCCACATCACAGCCCTGTTCTACGATTACCTACAAGGTGTGATCGCAAAGTATAGTAGGACATTAAGTTTACAAATTTGTGAGTGGCGGAAGATCAGAAGATTCCTGAGCACTACTCAGAGGTCTCCGTATATAGAATGTTTGTCTAATCTTTTATTCTGCTGCGAAATAACTACAGACAATTAGGATGTGGTTGCAATGAGAATAATAATCCAAATCAAGATGTTTATCCCCACCTTATCCATGTTCAATGTATTTGCATATGTTTTATTGTATGCACGAAGTGAATAAAGGTGTAAGGGAATAACCGTTTGAGAAATCTCTCATGGCAGGTAGAATACATTATCGACGAGATATTAGGATGTTTCGAATAGCTTAGTGATTATCATACATTTTCTCTCCTAGACTGTGTGTCATTGTTCTCATATTTTGATGTCATATGCTTACTAGATGCTTATAGCTTGCCTTTGTCTCTGTTTAATTTCTGATTCGAATGCAGCTCTTTGGGTTCGTTCGATGAATTGATTATGCGTTGCATAACGATGTGACTTTGCTTCAGTGCATGAGGGATATTGCGACACTGGACTGTTTGAGGGAAGCATTGGCGTGTCACTCTCGTATGGAGAATGTTTTATCCTGCCTTCAGAGAAACATTCCACTCGATTCATAGGCCAGCCTTAGATTTGAATTTTTGGTTAACCAATTTTGTTCCACAGTACTTGTTCTGTGCTTACCTACTTGATTAGCTTGTTCATGTGTAGCTGCCTAATGGCACTGTTGAGGCAACTTGAGTTTCAAGTGTTTCTGCGGTTGAGTGGAACGACAAGTAGATTCTTCGATGAGCAGTCAACTTTTAATTGTCTTTGAGGCGTTTTATCATTGTACATGTTTGACGTGGGGGTTTCTGACAGCTAAACAGTAGGACGCAAATATCGGTTGCCTGCTTGAAAACAACAACTCAGTCGGTTTTGGTCATTACAATAGACGAATTGAAATTTTCTCACTGTCTACCTCAAGAGACACTGCTGATCGGTATCATCCAACTTGTTTTACCTCAGTCCAATCAGCTTCAAAATATTTTGTTCTTACTTAAACAATTATTAGAAAAACAATTGACTAGCAGGTGAGAATGCACAACTTTATAGATTACAGATATATTTTTCAGAAAATACCATATAGAATATACACAGATTTGCTAATTAGAGAACAGAGAATAATATATACAATAAATGTAAATATTTTTATACAGATTGCACCGACGGCAGCAATGTCAGTTGTCAGAATATTTTATGCACCTAGTTGTAAAAATAAACTTCTGACCTACTTTTGTATTAGGAATTTTGTTGTGTTTAATAGGTAGTGGTTTGCGGTAGCTGGCTGTTTGCTTTTGTTTTCTTTGATAGTTGTTTTGCACCGCGATATGAAGTGGATGGATTAGCGTTATTTTTCCAATTAGAAAAGCCATCGTGACTGTTTACTAGGCCTGATTGTTCTTCATATGAGTGCTATTTTGGTGTTTTTTCATTAAGGCCATACGATGTTTCAGTTAAATATCAAACTATTCATTCACTGCATTTACTGATTGATAACACTCTGAAATCTGCATCAGTTTCTGGATTCCAATTTTCATTTCTTGCAGTTTCATATGGTTGTGATACCTGGGAATAATGTAGATACTCTCACGTTTTCATGCCGAAATGATTTTGTGTGATGAGTAACATGTCAGTATTACTGAATATGGATCTCAACAATTGGCGTTGTGTTTGTATGACATTCGTGTAATTCGACGTCGCATAGATGCACTCATTGAAATACACCCACTCATTCCTGCAATATATCGCCACAATATTTCTTCTAGAAGGTCTGTAGTGAGCATAAAGTTCAGGAGGCTGAATAAGGGAAGATCACTCTTGCCAGCTTCCCCTGGAAGTCAACTGCTAGCGAGTATTTGATAGTTACTACGTGGATAAATTTCTCAGGATTCTGAAAAGATATTTTTGTACAATTCTGTTTTGCTGATTCCTACGTAGAATATCTCTAACAACATTTTTCACTGGCTCCTCCACGCATGATAATTTCTACGTCATCTGAAGTTTGCCTAGCGCGTCGTCCTCTAATTGAGGTTCCATTCATGTCTTTTGTAAGTGATGCCATTGAGTGGTCTCTTTTGAGTGCATGTCCAGCACAATTCCATTTCCTTCAGTTGTTTGTTTCGCTGCATTCCTGATTTCCATGCAGGTTATTCTTTCTGGAGCAAATACAGTTGCTGATAAATGTCTTTAGCCTCTGGATGTTTGAAGACGAGCGTTGGTAAAGTATGGAAAACTACTAGTTATATCGAATGCAATGATTGCTGTTATTCAGAGATCCTCTAACTAATTTCCCCTCTAGTTACATTTTCTTTCAAATCCTCATGGCATCTCCATATAAGGAAACTTCAGGTCTTTTAAATTTGTTTCAGGAAGCATATAGAAAATGTTTTGATCTTGTACAATGCATACTTCTTTGAAAGCAAAGGAATTCGTGAGTCGCCACTGAGAGGATATTTGAGGATTATTTTTGCGCTTTATACTTATAATTTATCAGGAATACGATACCCTAGAAATCGACTTGAAATTTGAGAGCGGAGTCTTTTGTCGTGTATACTTTCCATCATTTCGATCAGCTGTTTTCACCATATCATCATTTATCGTATGATATTCAACGGAATATATTCTATCAATATTCTCAACAGTGTCTTAGAAATTTGTCTCATTACAATTTTAATCTTAATCCATGCATCAGCCTTTTTATTTTGAGTCATCAGACGTATTTACAACGACTTGTTTTAGTCAGAATTCCTTCAACAACTGCGCTCACCTTTATTGAAGACCAGTTGGTTGAAGAGCCAATAAAGATTGGCGAGCGATAGGAAACTCTCTTCGCAGAAAACTAGGCAGTAAGCGTGCACAAGGATATTGAGATGGGTTGGACACAAGCTCTTCGATTCGTGTTACTTGACAGTCTCACTTTTTTGAACGGAATCCGAGCGGAAAGCTTCAGGCTGTGGTGTACGAGTGTAACACACACTAGAGGATATGAAGACTGAGAGTGGAAGGTGATTGATGTCAGTCGCACAGCCTGTTGAAAGAAGATGACGGAGAACCAGGTTGAAAGAATATATGCTGGTGGGGCATCATGTTGCACTCAGGATGCAAAGTAAGAATAATAATGATGATAATAACAGTAGTAAGTAAGCACTACTTTGTCCCCTGTATCATGTGTGTCCTTAGACTTTATCCAAGCAAATTTCGAGTTATTATCATTTTGATAGGAGTCGTCAACTTTCCATTGTATTATCTCTTGGCTGAATGGTTCATCCTACTTTTGAATCGCACTATGTTGGACTTTGATATCACGAACATGGGAATCGGGAACAGTTTTGGGTTTGATGCGTATCTGCACGTTGTGGTGTACACAAATAAAAATGAATCTACTTCCTACTACAATATTTGCTTGGCTCCCCTGACTTTTCAAGGATTCATTCAGTATCTCATTTTAAAGAGAAACAGGTCAGCCTAACTTTCGTTTTGTAACTGATCAAGTTTAATATGGTTCTTCTATGTACGAAGTGATATTGAACATGGAACTACCAGAACCCTAAGAGGATCCAGTATTTGCTAAGCGCTATCTGAAAGCTCTTCATAGATGCTATCTCAGGTTTACACTCAGCATCATTCAGTATTCTGTAACTCTCAACTTCCGCCTCTACAACACACACCGCCACTCCATTCTAGTCCCCTATGAATAAT
>CALYDD020000252.1:0-12336 GCA_944472135.2 Trichobilharzia regenti | reverse complement strand
TCGAGTGGTTGTTGTTTGGTTTGTTTGAGTTGTGGTCGGCTGTGTTATTGGAGTGGTGGTTGTTTGGTTTGTTGGAGTGGTGGTAGTTGTTAGTGGTATTCGAGTGGTTGTTGTTTGGTTTGTTTGAGTTGTGGTCGGCTGTGTTATTGGAGTGGTGGTTGTTTGGTTTGTTGGAGTGGTGGTAGTTGTTAGTGGTATTCGAGTGGTTGTTGTTTGGTTTGTTTGAGTTGTGGTCGGCTGTGTTATTGGAGTGGTGGTTGTTTGGTTTGTTGGAGTGGTGGTAGTTGTTAGTGGTATTCGAGTGGTTGTTGTTTGGTTTGTTTGAGTTGTGGTCGGCTGTGTTATTGGAGTGGTGGTTGTTTGGTTTGTTGGAGTGGTGGTAGTTGTTAGTGGTATTCGAGTGGTTGTTGTTTGGTTTGTTTGAGTTGTGGTCGGCTGTGTTATTGGAGTGGTGGTTGTTTGGTTTGTTGGAGTGGTGGTAGTTGTTAGTGGTATTCGAGTGGTTGTTGTTTGGTTTGTTTGAGTTGTGGTCGGCTGTGTTATTGGAGTGGTGGTTGTTTGGTTTGTTGGAGTGGTGGTAGTTGTTAGTGGTATTCGAGTGGTTGTTGTTTGGTTTGTTTGAGTTGTGGTCGGCTGTGTTATTGGAGTGGTGGTTGTTTGGTTTGTTGGAGTGGTGGTAGTTGTTAGTGGTATTCGAGTGGTTGTTGTTTGGTTTGTTTGAGTTGTGGTCGGCTGTGTTATTGGAGTGGTGGTTGTTTGGTTTGTTGGAGTGGTGGTAGTTGTTAGTGGTATTCGAGTGGTTGTTGTTTGGTTTGTTTGAGTTGTGGTCGGCTGTGTTATTGGAGTGGTGGTTGTTTGGTTTGTTGGAGTGGTGGTAGTTGTTAGTGGTATTCGAGTGGTTGTTGTTTGGTTTGTTTGAGTTGTGGTCGGCTGTGTTATTGGAGTGGTGGTTGTTTGGTTTGTTGGAGTGGTGGTAGTTGTTAGTGGTATTCGAGTGGTTGTTGTTTGGTTTGTTTGAGTTGTGGTCGGCTGTGTTATTGGAGTGGTGGTTGTTTGGTTTGTTGGAGTGGTGGTAGTTGTTAGTGGTATTCGAGTGGTTGTTGTTTGGTTTGTTTGAGTTGTGGTCGGCTGTGTTATTGGAGTGGTGGTTGTTTGGTTTGTTGGAGTGGTGGTAGTTGTTAGTGGTATTCGAGTGGTTGTTGTTTGGTTTGTTTGAGTTGTGGTCGGCTGTGTTATTGGAGTGGTGGTTGTTTGGTTTGTTGGAGTGGTGGTAGTTGTTAGTGGTATTCGAGTGGTTGTTGTTTGGTTTGTTTGAGTTGTGGTCGGCTGTGTTATTGGAGTGGTGGTTGTTTGGTTTGTTGGAGTGGTGGTAGTTGTTAGTGGTATTCGAGTGGTTGTTGTTTGGTTTGTTTGAGTTGTGGTCGGCTGTGTTATTGGAGTGGTGGTTGTTTGGTTTGTTGGAGTGGTGGTAGTTGTTAGTGGTATTCGAGTGGTTGTTGTTTGGTTTGTTTGAGTTGTGGTCGGCTGTGTTATTGGAGTGGTGGTTGTTTGGTTTGTTGGAGTGGTGGTAGTTGTTAGTGGTATTCGAGTGGTTGTTGTTTGGTTTGTTTGAGTTGTGGTCGGCTGTGTTATTGGAGTGGTGGTTGTTTGGTTTGTTGGAGTGGTGGTAGTTGTTAGTGGTATTCGAGTGGTTGTTGTTTGGTTTGTTTGAGTTGTGGTCGGCTGTGTTATTGGAGTGGTGGTTGTTTGGTTTGTTGGAGTGGTGGTAGTTGTTAGTGGTATTCGAGTGGTTGTTGTTTGGTTTGTTTGAGTTGTGGTCGGCTGTGTTATTGGAGTGGTGGTTGTTTGGTTTGTTGGAGTGGTGGTAGTTGTTAGTGGTATTCGAGTGGTTGTTGTTTGGTTTGTTTGAGTTGTGGTCGGCTGTGTTATTGGAGTGGTGGTTGTTTGGTTTGTTGGAGTGGTGGTAGTTGTTAGTGGTATTCGAGTGGTTGTTGTTTGGTTTGTTTGAGTTGTGGTCGGCTGTGTTATTGGAGTGGTGGTTGTTTGGTTTGTTGGAGTGGTGGTAGTTGTTAGTGGTATTCGAGTGGTTGTTGTTTGGTTTGTTTGAGTTGTGGTCGGCTGTGTTATTGGAGTGGTGGTTGTTTGGTTTGTTGGAGTGGTGGTAGTTGTTAGTGGTATTCGAGTGGTTGTTGTTTGGTTTGTTTGAGTTGTGGTCGGCTGTGTTATTGGAGTGGTGGTTGTTTGGTTTGTTGGAGTGGTGGTAGTTGTTAGTGGTATTCGAGTGGTTGTTGTTTGGTTTGTTTGAGTTGTGGTCGGCTGTGTTATTGGAGTGGTGGTTGTTTGGTTTGTTGGAGTGGTGGTAGTTGTTAGTGGTATTCGAGTGGTTGTTGTTTGGTTTGTTTGAGTTGTGGTCGGCTGTGTTATTGGAGTGGTGGTTGTTTGGTTTGTTGGAGTGGTGGTAGTTGTTAGTGGTATTCGAGTGGTTGTTGTTTGGTTTGTTTGAGTTGTGGTCGGCTGTGTTATTGGAGTGGTGGTTGTTTGGTTTGTTGGAGTGGTGGTAGTTGTTAGTGGTATTCGAGTGGTTGTTGTTTGGTTTGTTTGAGTTGTGGTCGGCTGTGTTATTGGAGTGGTGGTTGTTTGGTTTGTTGGAGTGGTGGTAGTTGTTAGTGGTATTCGAGTGGTTGTTGTTTGGTTTGTTTGAGTTGTGGTCGGCTGTGTTATTGGAGTGGTGGTTGTTTGGTTTGTTGGAGTGGTGGTAGTTGTTAGTGGTATTCGAGTGGTTGTTGTTTGGTTTGTTTGAGTTGTGGTCGGCTGTGTTATTGGAGTGGTGGTTGTTTGGTTTGTTGGAGTGGTGGTAGTTGTTAGTGGTATTCGAGTGGTTGTTGTTTGGTTTGTTTGAGTTGTGGTCGGCTGTGTTATTGGAGTGGTGGTTGTTTGGTTTGTTGGAGTGGTGGTAGTTGTTAGTGGTATTCGAGTGGTTGTTGTTTGGTTTGTTTGAGTTGTGGTCGGCTGTGTTATTGGAGTGGTGGTTGTTTGGTTTGTTGGAGTGGTGGTAGTTGTTAGTGGTATTCGAGTGGTTGTTGTTTGGTTTGTTTGAGTTGTGGTCGGCTGTGTTATTGGAGTGGTGGTTGTTTGGTTTGTTGGAGTGGTGGTAGTTGTTAGTGGTATTCGAGTGGTTGTTGTTTGGTTTGTTTGAGTTGTGGTCGGCTGTGTTATTGGAGTGGTGGTTGTTTGGTTTGTTGGAGTGGTGGTAGTTGTTAGTGGTATTCGAGTGGTTGTTGTTTGGTTTGTTTGAGTTGTGGTCGGCTGTGTTATTGGAGTGGTGGTTGTTTGGTTTGTTGGAGTGGTGGTAGTTGTTAGTGGTATTCGAGTGGTTGTTGTTTGGTTTGTTTGAGTTGTGGTCGGCTGTGTTATTGGAGTGGTGGTAGTTGTTAGTGGTATTCGAGTTGTTGTTGTTTGGTTTGTTTGAGTTGTGGTCGGCTGTGTTATTGGAGTGGTGGTTGTTTGGTTTGTTGGAGTGGTGGTAGTTGTTAGTGGTATTCGAGTGGTTGTTGTTTGGTTTGTTTGAGTTGTGGTCGGCTGTGTTATTGGAGTGGTGGTTGTTTGGTTTGTTGGAGTGGTGGTAGTTGTTAGTGGTATTCGAGTGGTTGTTGTTTGGTTTGTTTGAGTTGTGGTCGGCTGTGTTATTGGAGTGGTGGTTGTTTGGTTTGTTGGAGTGGTGGTAGTTGTTAGTGGTATTCGAGTGGTTGTTGTTTGGTTTGTTTGAGTTGTGGTCGGCTGTGTTATTGGAGTGGTGGTTGTTTGGTTTGTTGGAGTGGTGGTAGTTGTTAGTGGTATTCGAGTGGTTGTTGTTTGGTTTGTTTGAGTTGTGGTCGGCTGTGTTATTGGAGTGGTGGTTGTTTGGTTTGTTGGAGTGGTGGTAGTTGTTAGTGGTATTCGAGTGGTTGTTGTTTGGTTTGTTTGAGTTGTGGTCGGCTGTGTTATTGGAGTGGTGTTAATTTTTTCTTGGTTTTTGTTTGTGATATTTTTGGTCGTGTTTTCTTTCCTTCTATATTTGTTATCGTTAATTGGTCGATTTTGTTCGAATTTTTGATTCGATTTTTGGTCTGTTTCATTTGGTTTTTTACTTGTTATATCGTATTCTTTTTTTTTGTTTTGTTCTGTGTCTTTTTGAATTTTATTTAATTTTTTTACCTCTTCTTCTATGTTTTGTTTTGTTTTGTTGCTTTGGTGATTGTTTTGAGGGTTTATTTTTTTCCTGGTGTGATTTTTCTTCATTTCTTTGGATGATTTTTTCCTGTCTTTTTGTTGCTTGTCTGTTTGTTGTGTAATTTTCTTTTGTTTTTTGCTCGTTTTACTTATTTTTCCTGTTTGGTTTTGTGTCCCTCTCTTGTCTGTTTCGCCTCTTTTTCTTTTTGGTTTTTTATCTAATGTTTTATTGTTCATATTTTTGATCCATATTTTGGTGTCCCTATTGTCCTTCGGTTTTCTTCTAGTTCTTTTTGTGCTTTTTGATTGATTTTTTACAGTCCATCTTTCATTCTCATCGTTTTCATATCGTTCTTGGTAGTATTTTCTTCTTCTTCCTCTTTTTGTTCGGATGATTTCGTTTCGCTCTGTTGTAGGACTCCACGTTATGCATGGTATTTCTACATCTTCCCATGTTTTATATGGCCACCTTGCAATATAATTCCCCCTAGAATGAAGATTAAAACTGTTTCTTTTTACCTCTTATGTTTTGCTTTTTTGTGACATTGTTTTAGCATTAATTCTGCCTTTTTTAAAGAATTTTTGTTCAGGGATTCGATTGTTTCAGAAATGAATTCCGTTAGTCAATATAGGAGTGATATTTTGTCTTTAGTTTGGGCTATTCAGTGGTACAGACACATGAGTCAATCAAATATCTATCTAAGGTCCTTCATGCTACAAAATCAGATCTCTGATCGTTCAGGCACTAGGAGAGAGTATATCGTTAACTGTGAAGTCAATTTATGATCAGTCTAGAGATTCACTATAAAATCCTTCAATGTTTAGAAAATGAAACAAACAAGACTAGCCTTAACGTCTTACTGTGTAAGTCATAGCTTTTTAAGCGGACTTACTCTGAATAATAATAGAAGTATGTCTTGTTTTACTTTCGGAAACAAGCAGAGATTATTCTGTTTGGTTTCTTGCTGATCAAATTATCCGAGAAAATTTGTAAAAATTTATGATTTACCAGGTGTTTATAATATACATTTCCAATTCACCTCATCTTTGTGGTGTTATGAGGAGTCAGTATCAAGAAGATGCATGAATTATCCTCAGTCAGCCTTTATATTATTGTGTGTAAACGATACAATATTTTGTATTTTTTCAAAGTGAAATGGAACGACAGGGCATAAAATACGAAAACAATCTTCTTGTAAATGGTGGAAAATGAGATTTAAATGTTCGATTTAGACCATATTGTTATGTTGTTCACTACACAAGACCGCTATAATGGATGCTATACCTGTCAAGAACTCTCTCGTTTTCAGTAGCTCTCTAGGTGAGTTCTTTATAATATTTTGTATTTTCCGTTAATATCCCAAGTAATTTTTTAAAATTTTTGAACTGCACGCTTTTGGCTGATCTCAAATTTTATCACCATTTGACATTATTTATAGAAAACAATGAAAATCATGAAGTGTTGCATAGATGTTTCATTCTAGTTTGGAGGCCTCCAACAGTGAATAGGTGCGTCGGTGGCACATAGTTAGAATGCTTGTCAACCACACAGGTGGTTCGAAGTTCGATCTACAGGCCAACGCACTCATTCACCTTGCCAATCCAAGAAGAAGATAGGTAAAGAGGGAATGTTGGGCATGATGTTAGCAAACCCATCGCGTAAAACGTATTACACCTGCTACAGAAGCTTCATAGCTCTAGGTTGAATCCTTATGTTCCACTGAGAACTTTCAGGAAAAAACCCTTTAAGTAGCCGAAAAATTCAGATCACAAGACAACAACGTTTATCGCTTATTCGAATCAACACCCGGAAATCAATTCACTTCTCACTAGTGACTAACTGAGATTTAAATTTGTGACCAATGAAATTTACCAAATTAGGTATTAGAACAGTTATTTACTCTCTGAAGACTTTCGTTCATGGTGGCGTTACAGTTTATGAAACATTGCATTCTATACTAATGCCTGAATAAGCAACAAACTCGCCTTATAACCTGCAGGTTCTTGATTTGAATTTATCGTATGACTTCAGTAATACTGGTGAAACAAAAATGCTTAAACAGTTGTCTGACTGATTTATGATTTACGATAATCTGATTTCACCGATAGGTGCAGACATCCAATGTATATATTCTTTTCTATCTCATGTTTACCATTGTATGCAAACATAGCATCTATAGTTTTCATTTAAATTGCTACTAAACTAAAACATTTTCTTAGTTGAGACAATAATTCCTACATATTATATGTAAACATTTATAAAGTTATATTTGTAAAATCTCAGCGAAATTGAAATGATTAATTCCAACGTTTCGTTCGGCAATCTGGTCCGAACCTACTGCTAAGAATTGGGTTAGTACAGCGGTGGTTCCTTACCTCAAAGAAACATCCGATGAAATAAAGCGAATCCTTAACGAACATAACATAAGTGTATTTTCGTGCACCTAACACCTTACGCTCATTACTGGTGAAGGTTAAGGATAAAATAGAACAAGAAAACCAGCAGAATTGCGTATACCAGATCAATTGTGGGGATTGTAACGCAGTATATGTAGGAGAAACTTCCAGACAGGTAAATATAAGAATGAAAGAGCATAAACAATGTCTAAAGGTGGTTCCAAAGAGCTCTGCAGACTTGAAGAAGCTAGAAAACAACTCAGCGATTGCACTACATTCAATAGAAACGGGACACAAAATCGACTTTGATAAGACTAAGGTTTTACAAAAAGGTTTTGGTTCATATCAAGAAAGATTGACTGCAGAAGCTCTACATATATGGGTGAATCCCAACAGTTTAAACAGACGTGAAGGTGTGATGTTAGCTGATGCATGGCGAATCCTGACTAATAAATAAAATAAAATTTGATATGTATGAACAAGTAGTCACACTTGGTCAAATTCCCGATTGTCTACGTCCTCTTATGGAGAGAATAACAAATCTATAAAAATTAAATTATATTTATAAAAAATTCTCAATTATTTTGCAACTGTCTGGTCAAATCTTGATCACAGCTCATATGAGAATAGCAAATGTTTTATGACTGTTCACCCAAACACACATACACACACACACCATTGTATCCTGCATATGCTGCATACACACATATATTTTAACAAAAGTAGACAAATTTTGAAAGTCTGAGGTCAAAAATATTTTTGATCATAGTTCATACAATTTTTGTTTTGTTTAGTATACCTATTGATTCATATTTAAAAATAAGAGATGTACTTTTATATATAAACATACAGTTCTATTTATTTATTTATTATACATATTGATACCTGTTGCATGACTCATGATTGGACAAAATTTTAAAAACAAGATGTGTCCCTTTATATATAAACCTCTGTTATGTTAATTTCGATTAATTTCCCTGAAGAAGTTCGGACCAGATTGCCGAACGAAACGTTGGAATTAATCATTTCAATTTCGCTGAGATTTTACAAATATAACTTTATAAATGTCTACTTCTCACTCAGCGCTCAATTATTTTGCAACTATCCGGTCAAATCTTGATCACAGTTCGTATGTATTATACGTAATGTTCGAAGGTGAAAAGTGGTCTATTATTCATTCTATATTTGAAATGAACAATCTAGATAATGGATATTGCTCTAGGAACTTGATTGTTTGTGCTCACTTGGGAAGAACCTATAGTGTGGCTTTATGTAGGTGTAGTGATAACCATCAACAGTTCGATATTAGATTACTTGGTCTAAACAGGCCATAAAGCCAGCATTAAAGAATCCTTCTCTATCATCTGTCAGGTGCCAGATAGATTTCCAAAAGCATCCAGATACGGAATTCTCCAAACATAGCAGAAACAATTCGCCTAAAACAATCGTTGCTGTGTGTACAGAAGAAACAGGTTCAACCACTATGACTATCCTGGCCTATTGTGGGGTCTGACAACTTATGAACACCTTATTATATTGGCCTTTTTTTAACATGGCCCTGTATGCTGAACATAAAAATTCCCCCAGCTGCCATTATTAGACTTGCATTGATTAACCTTTTGTTTTATTTTTTTTACCTAAGCGTAGTGGTTAACTTACACACCGATACACATACAGCGCACATAACGATCTGTAGCAAATTTGTACTCTCTTGTCTTCCTTGACATAAGCATTTATCCACCTGATGTTTAATTTAATATGAACCTGACTCATCAGAATTCATTACTATGTATTGGTTGTCATTCATAATCGTTTGTTTTGATATATTGATGTTCAATTTAGTGCTACAATCTACTTTTGGAATATCTTTTGTAATTATAATTGCAGTGATTTTATGTTACCTTTAAAAGCCATTAATGTTGCCAATAATAAGCATTTGTTTTTCATTATTACGCATATATATGTGTAGAACCTGATGATGAAGTTATAGAAAATGATATTCTTTGTTCAGTGATCAATATTTTTAATCTACATTCGTTCGAAAATATTCTAAACATACTGACATATTTTTTATTTATTACAAGCACACAGGGATTATCGAATGTGTAAACAGATTTTTCAGAATAAATCGAGGGTTTCTTATATCACTTGATTATTTTTTTCCTTCACGTTCCTCAGTGGAACATAGGGCTTCAAGCTAGTTGCTTGAAGTTTCTGTAGCAGTGTTAATTTTACAGGGTGGGTTTGATAGCCTCATGCCCAACCTTTCCTCTTTACGAGCATTATTTCTGGCTCAGCGAGCTAAAGAAGTGCGTCGGCAAGTTTTTTAATTCCTTTACATTCTCAGTGGAAAATATGGCTGCAGCCTGGATCTTTGAAGTTACCGTAGCAGGTGTAATAAGTTTTATGGGATGGGCTCGCTAACATCATGCCCAACCTTCCCTCTTTACCCCTCTTAATCGTGGATTGGCAAGGTGAATGAGTGCGTTGGCCTGGGGATAGAACCTCGAACACATTCGTGTTCAGCAAGCATTCTAACTGTGTGCGACCATCGCACTTAGGAATTCAAAGTGGGAATCAAATACCAGTCAATTTTTGTAAAAACTCACCCAGGTCCGTAATTGCACACAATGCTTAGTTCATAAAGGGAATTCGAACATTTGGTGACACTACATCCAAGATCAGTAGTAGTTTCCCAGACAATCTGGAAGAAAAAGAATGAAAACCATTGGATATCACTGAAATACACCAGGTGACTTTTACAAAACGAATATGAATTCCCTAGCACTTTAAATAACTGGAGCCTGATCTGTAAGGTGGTTATCTCAAGAACAGCGGCTTTCTCCTCAGTTTCTCGTCATATGTGGATGAAAAGACCTACGATAGTTATGATAATGTGTAATGAAAACAAGCATTCTCCCATATACAACTCAAGGGGCTTGAAGGGTATCACTCTGATTGGGGTCAAATAATAACACAGCAAGCGTGAGAACAGCCAAGCGATGACGTAAGACACGGGCTTCTACCCACTTGAGAATTCATAGTTCAAGACGTGAAACCATAAATAGGATCACATGTCCACCACATATTGTGAATTATATTAACTAAACTCATTCATACCTATTTCACCTATTCAGAGTGTGCTGTAGGTGAAGATATACTCAAGCAACAATATGTCCTACATTTTGGATGTTCATTGAGTTGAAACTATTAGTGCACTGTATGGAACAGCACTGGGCTCCCGTCCTGTACTGTAGTAAGTCTAACAAGTTCACTCATATTTCGTCTGTTTCGTGCTAATCATTCATCAGACAGGATAATGTTTTGTGACAAGCTATATGGTCTGATGTCATGTACACTGCTCCCGGGACTAAATCGCATGAAGAACATAAAGCCCGATGAACCGAATATAGTTAACATTAAGTGTAGGATAGGTCTGTTCTTCATGATACGTCTTGAAATTCACGTCATCACTGTGACACGAATCGTTACTGAGTTTGAGGATTTGTAAGGATTCTCATTTTTTAACTTTTGTTCTGGTGTTGATTAACGCTGATGATACAATTTTAGATGAATATTCTGACCACCAACATTCTAACCAGATTGATAAGATCAGTAACAAAGTGGTACTGGAATTGTGACTCTTACCTGTGTATACGAATTGCATTCATCTTCAGCACAATAACTTCTGAAGTAATCATAATGTTTATGTCCATCCAACCACCTTTTGAATCCACTAGTTCACAAATGAATGAAAAACAAATGCAGTTAAAAATGAGAACCTTGTCAAATTTCATCTAACAGTGTTCAAAATGAATCACTTCTACATTACAGGATATTCCCATCGGCTTGCATTGAAATGGCTGTTTCAGAAAGACTCATGAGAAGTATCTGCTTCGGTAGGAAATTCATGAGAAATATATGAAGAATGTAAGTAAGTCAAGACATCTATTATAATTCATGCGAGTGTGTTTATACAGCTGGAGTATTCACATAACTGAAATGCCAGTGAACTGTAATTGGGAAGAATACAAAACACCCGTCTGTAGATATCAGCTGGATTGAATCGTTATACTCGTTATATATTTATGCCAGTCTTCTGCACTGAGGTATTTCCTAATGTCAGTTTATTTCGCGTGAAATCACTCGTGCTGAACGCACTATTTATTGCTCTTACGCACTGCTTTTCGGCTGAAAAACACCCATAATTTGTAAGATAATGTACAGTGAATTCTCTGGAAATATTATCGAAATTCAGACTTAATTTTGAGTAAGGTGTCACTCATTACCAGTATATTCATGCACCTCACAATACTTGAAATTTTCAAAGGTGTTCCTAGTTTAACTGGCTTCTGATTGTTTGTTTCATCGGTTACTAAAACTGTGTTGAACTGAATCAGTAGTCATTATGCTACTCATGTGAAGCTAAAATAAACACTTATCCTTGATGGGTTTTTCAAAATGCGTCAAACTGCTTCAGTGATATGGAGTAACCGAAACTTTTATCAGCCTGATTCATTCTCAGCATGGTGATTTCACACGTCAAATGATTCATGATGGAAAATACATCAAAGTTTGTGAAGTGAAAACGGGAGTAAACAAAGACTGTCTATTATCATCGATTATAGCTTACTTTATCATCGTGAAGACCTCATGGAGGTAGAAGGTGGCTTTCAGCGAGAACAATGATATTCACACACAGAAAATATTATTGGTAAACGTGGTCAATACATTATTGTCAATGATGTCTTACCACTGGAAATATAGATGAGTACTGAAATCGAAATAATTGATCATGAATTAGAATCCTATACTGTTTAACCTCCACTTAACGTTGCCGAAATGTATGATTACTACAGCACACCCACATCATGAGGAGTAGGCAGTCCACCTTGTCTTCTAACAGACACTTCATCTGACATAACGATAATAAAAATTAATCAATGGTAAGAATTGCAATTATTTTATATGAAAGTATGCCGACCAAATAACAATCGGTGTATGCAGTGGAAAACTGTAACTTATGTGGTTTCTCATGAGGCCCAGTTCAACCAGACATGCTGTCTCAGTAGTTCAAACTTCAATTTGTACAACTCCGACTGATTCAAGAATTTGCGGTTAACCATGAGTTATCAATACCACTTCAAGAATTTAAGATCCCTTTTCTAACTGGGACTGAGGTGTTGTAACACTATGGAATTGATTCCACTGTTAAGACATGTCAGCTTTTGCCCAGAATGCGCTATGCTGTATGTCGCAAGACATATTGTGGAATCTAAAGTGACACGACTGGTAGGTTAAAGAGTTGCAACAACAATAGCCAATTCGCTGTGGACAGCCAGTAACACTGTTATTGAAGAGTCAACTCTCTGTATTCACATTTGTGAAGACATATAGACTAGTCTGAATGAAACTATATAATGTGGCCAATATACACTATCGATTTCAGACAAATTGTGCATCATTTAATTGAGAAACAGTATTTAGATAGATTTTATTCTCCTCCTTCGTACTTATAAATTAAGGTTTCTAGTGATTATCGTGGTCTAGATTACTAACCCGCTAGTTTTCTTGCCGGTCCTAAGCCCGGATAAAGAGGGAGGGTTGGGGAGTGGCGCTAGCAACTCCACCCCCGTAAAACTCAACCAAATCGCTACACCAACTTCAACGCGCAAATATATTAAAAATTCTAAAAATATAAACAGTAGCCTTTTTTTCACTGGAATCGGG
>CALYDD020000251.1:0-15538 GCA_944472135.2 Trichobilharzia regenti | reverse complement strand
GGCGCCTGAAACTCAACCTTACATTCCTCTTTCGCCTTTTACACGGCTACACCAAAAGCAGTAATCCAATAGCTTTCAACAATTTACCCATATATACTCTTAGGAATCATGAAAATACTCTATCCATAAGCCGGTTCCGGACAAAACTGCGATCACGTTTCTTTAAAATACAGTACAGTGCATTATGGAACGAACTTCCACTTACTGTACGTAGTTGCCGATCTCCTACTGAATTCCAGCGTCTACTTAACGAGTTCCTATCAACAAAAGAGCTTCGGTCTACTTATCCATACTTTATCCATATGGGCCGCTCAACTAGCTTTAGTACTACAGACCCCAGTGCAATACCCCCAATTTGAGGAAACTCATTTGCCCCGGCAACCGTACCTCATCTATAACGTGATAAAACCAACCTAATCTCTCCCACATGCCTTTACCTAAGGTCCGGTTATTCAGCTTACTAGAGATCCTATCGATATTTCTTCAATCGGGTTTATAAACTCATAGACTCTCCTGGATGTATAATCCCAAATTAGTTGTGATAGTTCTCCCATAATATAAGCAAACTGGTACTTTGTAATGTCTAAAGCATGCCATATGAAAAGTGGCCAGGAATACCTAGCAATAACAAACTCAACCAACCAACCATTTTCCCCAAGTTCATTCAACCTACCCTTATCCCTAATCGTACCACTATTCACTACACTCTACTCAGTAGAATATGACTTAATTTGCTCCGGTGCTCAAAACTCTTCTACCCTTTACTTTTTAAAAAAGACGTTTTAACTACTAACTGCACAGTAGCCGTTTAACTAACTCACTGGTTTCCTCTTCACTGTAATCTTCAATAAGTTCGTCAGTATAATTATTTCCGAAAACCATTACATTAGCAACCATATCTTTTAATATTTTACGAATATACTTATATTATTAGCATAATACACTGCACTATTTTTGAGTTGAATTGATTATCTTCAGTCAACAGTTACCCATTCTCATATAATTTTCTAAAATTCATAATGTTAAAGCTATGTGGTATTTTTCCATTATATAGTTTATGAGTCACTTTGCAATGTGTAACGCAAACGAGATAAAATCGGTCGCAAAAATTTAGCATAACAAGTTCTGCTAACCAGGTGCTTTTCTCAGGACCACTTTAAGTAACTTTGTTACTAATTGTTCCACTACTAAAAATGATTAAAATATTCATGCAGCAAATGTTCTCTTGCTTTAACACGCTTGCTTCCCTTATAAAACTCAATTAATGAGCCTAGCGTATTCTTCGATTATACGAATTATAGTATCAATTATACTCCTACAATATATAAGTCGATATACTTTACGGCTCCCTGTAGACTAACTAACATTCTTCACTAAGAAAAATGGTAGTATGGTTAAACAAGTTATTGAATTGAATTTTTGATTTTCCCGTCGATTGATTGGACCGAAGTGTTCGGTCTCAGGTTGACATGTCGGCTTCTTGTGCAGATGCTTCGACGATGTCTGGGGATTTGATTTGTATACAATTGGTGGATGGTGGCTAGCAGTGGAATCCAGGATGCGCATTTCGTCCTAATTGGGACTCGTCAGCTGGATGTACCTGCATTTCTCAGTGAGTGATGATGTTCCCACCGAGGCTCGAACCCAGTGCCCATAGTTTCAAACGCCAAAGCGTTATCCACTAGACCACTTGGGCCACGAGAGCCACCTCTTGTGCAACGGGTCATATATTAATTATTGAATTGAATTTTTGATTTTCCCGTCGATTGATTGGACCGAAGTGTTCGGTCTCAGGTTGACATGTCGGCTTCTTGTGCAGATGCTTCGACGATGTCTGGGGATTTGATTTGTATACAATTGGTGGATGGTGGCTAGCAGTGGAATCCAGGATGCGCATTTCGTCCTAATTGGGACTCGTCAGCTGGATGTACCTGCATTTCTCAGTGAGTGATGATGTTCCCACCGAGGCTCGAACCCAGTGCCCATAGTTTCAAACGCCAAAGCGTTATCCACTAGACCACTTGGGCCACGAGAGCCACCTCTTGTGCAACGGGTCATATATTAATTATTGAATTGAATTTTTGATTTTCCCGTCGATTGATTGGACCGAAGTGTTCGGTCTCAGGTTGACATGTCGGCTTCTTGTGCAGATGCTTCGACGATGTCTGGGGATTTGATTTGTATACAATTGGTGGATGGTGGCTAGCAGTGGAATCCAGGATGCGCATTTCGTCCTAATTGGGACTCGTCAGCTGGATGTACCTGCATTTCTCAGTGAGTGATGATGTTCCCACCGAGGCTCGAACCCAGTGCCCATAGTTTCAAACGCCAAAGCGTTATCCACTAGACCACTTGGGCCACGAGAGCCACCTCTTGTGCAACGGGTCATATATTAATTATTGAATTGAATTTTTGATTTTCCCGTCGATTGATTGGACCGAAGTGTTCGGTCTCAGGTTGACATGTCGGCTTCTTGTGCAGATGCTTCGACGATGTCTGGGGATTTGATTTGTATACAATTGGTGGATGGTGGCTAGCAGTGGAATCCAGGATGCGCATTTCATCCTAATTGGGACTCGTCAGCTGGATGTACCTGCATTTCTCAGTGAGTGATGATGTTCCCACCGAGGCTCGAACCCAGTGCCCATAGTTTCAAACGCCAAAGCGTTATCCACTAGACCACTTGGGCCACGAGAGCCACCTCTTGTGCAACGGGTCATATATTAATTATTGAATTGAATTTTTGATTTTCCCGTCGATTGATTGGACCGAAGTGTTCGGTCTCAGGTTGACATGTCGGCTTCTTGTGCAGATGCTTCGACGATGTCTGGGGATTTGATTTGTATACAATTGGTGGATGGTGGCTAGCAGTGGAATCCAGGATGCGCATTTCGTCCTAATTGGGACTCGTCAGCTGGATGTACCTGCATTTCTCAGTGAGTGATGATGTTCCCACCGAGGCTCGAACCCAGTGCCCATAGTTTCAAACGCCAAAGCGTTATCCACTAGACCACTTGGGCCACGAGAGCCACCTCTTGTGCAACGGGTCATATATTAATTATTGAATTGAATTTTTGATTTTCCCGTCGATTGATTGGACCGAAGTGTTCGGTCTCAGGTTGACATGTCGGCTTCTTGTGCAGATGCTTCGACGATGTCTGGGGATTTGATTTGTATACAATTGGTGGATGGTGGCTAGCAGTGGAATCCAGGATGCGCATTTCGTCCTAATTGGGACTCGTCAGCTGGATGTACCTGCATTTCTCAGTGAGTGATGATGTTCCCACCGAGGCTCGAACCCAGTGCCCATAGTTTCAAACGCCAAAGCGTTATCCACTAGACCACTTGGGCCACGAGAGCCACCTCTTGTGCAACGGGTCATATATTAATTATTGAATTGAATTTTTGATTTTCCCGTCGATTGATTGGACCGAAGTGTTCGGTCTCAGGTTGACATGTCGGCTTCTTGTGCAGATGCTTCGACGATGTCTGGGGATTTGATTTGTATACAATTGGTGGATGGTGGCTAGCAGTGGAATCCAGGATGCGCATTTCGTCCTAATTGGGACTCGTCAGCTGGATGTACCTGCATTTCTCAGTGAGTGATGATGTTCCCACCGAGGCTCGAACCCAGTGCCCATAGTTTCAAACGCCAAAGCGTTATCCACTAGACCACTTGGGCCACGAGAGCCACCTCTTGTGCAACGGGTCATATATTAATTATTGAATTGAATTTTTGATTTTCCCGTCGATTGATTGGACCGAAGTGTTCGGTCTCAGGTTGACATGTCGGCTTCTTGTGCAGATGCTTCGACGATGTCTGGGGATTTGATTTGTATACAATTGGTGGATGGTGGCTAGCAGTGGAATCCAGGATGCGCATTTCGTCCTAATTGGGACTCGTCAGCTGGATGTACCTGCATTTCTCAGTGAGTGATGATGTTCCCACCGAGGCTCGAACCCAGTGCCCATAGTTTCAAACGCCAAAGCGTTATCCACTAGACCACTTGGGCCACGAGAGCCACCTCTTGTGCAACGGGTCATATATTAATTATTGAATTGAATTTTTGATTTTCCCGTCGATTGATTGGACCGAAGTGTTCGGTCTCAGGTTGACATGTCGGCTTCTTGTGCAGATGCTTCGACGATGTCTGGGGATTTGATTTGTATACAATTGGTGGATGGTGGCTAGCAGTGGAATCCAGGATGCGCATTTCGTCCTAATTGGGACTCGTCAGCTGGATGTACCTGCATTTCTCAGTGAGTGATGATGTTCCCACCGAGGCTCGAACCCAGTGCCCATAGTTTCAAACGCCAAAGCGTTATCCACTAGACCACTTGGGCCACGAGAGCCACCTCTTGTGCAACGGGTCATATATTAATTATTGAATTGAATTTTTGATTTTCCCGTCGATTGATTGGACCGAAGTGTTCGGTCTCAGGTTGACATGTCGGCTTCTTGTGCAGATGCTTCGACGATGTCTGGGGATTTGATTTGTATACAATTGGTGGATGGTGGCTAGCAGTGGAATCCAGGATGCGCATTTCGTCCTAATTGGGACTCGTCAGCTGGATGTACCTGCATTTCTCAGTGAGTGATGATGTTCCCACCGAGGCTCGAACCCAGTGCCCATAGTTTCAAACGCCAAAGCGTTATCCACTAGACCACTTGGGCCACGAGAGCCACCTCTTGTGCAACGGGTCATATATTAATTATTGAATTGAATTTTTGATTTTCCCGTCGATTGATTGGACCGAAGTGTTCGGTCTCAGGTTGACATGTCGGCTTCTTGTGCAGATGCTTCGACGATGTCTGGGGATTTGATTTGTATACAATTGGTGGATGGTGGCTAGCAGTGGAATCCAGGATGCGCATTTCGTCCTAATTGGGACTCGTCAGCTGGATGTACCTGCATTTCTCAGTGAGTGATGATGTTCCCACCGAGGCTCGAACCCAGTGCCCATAGTTTCAAACGCCAAAGCGTTATCCACTAGACCACTTGGGCCACGAGAGCCACCTCTTGTGCAACGGGTCATATATTAATTATTGAATTGAATTTTTGATTTTCCCGTCGATTGTTTGGACCGAAGTGTTCGGTCTCAGGTTGACATGTCGGCTTCTTGTGCAGATGCTTCGACGATGTCTGGGGATTTGATTTGTATACAATTGGTGGATGGTGGCTAGCAGTGGAATCCAGGATGCGCATTTCGTCCTAATTGGGACTCGTCAGCTGGATGTACCTGCATTTCTCAGTGAGTGATGATGTTCCCACCGAGGCTCGAACCCAGTGCCCATAGTTTCAAACGCCAAAGCGTTATCCACTAGACCACTTGGGCCACGAGAGCCACCTCTTGTGCAACGGGTCATATATTAATTATTGAATTGAATTTTTGATTTTCCCGTCGATTGATTGGACCGAAGTGTTCGGTCTCAGGTTGACATGTCGGCTTCTTGTGCAGATGCTTCGACGATGTCTGGGGATTTGATTTGTATACAATTGGTGGATGGTGGCTAGCAGTGGAATCCAGGATGCGCATTTCGTCCTAATTGGGACTCGTCAGCTGGATGTACCTGCATTTCTCAGTGAGTGATGATGTTCCCACCGAGGCTCGAACCCAGTGCCCATAGTTTCAAACGCCAAAGTGTTTTCCACTAGACCACTTGGGCCACGAGAGCCACCTCTTGTGCAACGGGTCATATATTAATTATTGAATTGAATTTTTGATTTTCCCGTCGATTGATTGGACCGAAGTGTTCGGTCTCAGGTTGACATGTCGGCTTCTTGTGCAGATGCTTCGACGATGTCTGGGGATTTGATTTGTATACAATTGGTGGATGGTGGCTAGCAGTGGAATCCAGGATGCGCATTTCGTCCTAATTGGGACTCGTCAGCTGGATGTACCTGCATTTCTCAGTGAGTGATGATGTTCCCACCGAGGCTCGAACCCAGTGCCCATAGTTTCAAACGCCAAAGCGTTATCCACTAGACCACTTGGGCCACGAGAGCCACCTCTTGTGCAACGGGTCATATATTAATTATTGAATTGAATTTTTGATTTTCCCGTCGATTGATTGGACCGAAGTGTTCGGTCTCAGGTTGACATGTCGGCTTCTTGTGCAGATGCTTCGACGATGTCTGGGGATTTGATTTGTATACAATTGGTGGATGGTGGCTAGCAGTGGAATCCAGGATGCGCATTTCGTCCTAATTGGGACTCGTCAGCTGGATGTACCTGCATTTCTCAGTGAGTGATGATGTTCCCACCGAGGCTCGAACCCAGTGCCCATAGTTTCAAACGCCAAAGCGTTATCCACTAGACCACTTGGGCCACGAGAGCCACCTCTTGTGCAACGGGTCATATATTAATTATTGAATTGAATTTTTGATTTTCCCGTCGATTGATTGGACCGAAGTGTTCGGTCTCAGGTTGACATGTCGGCTTCTTGTGCAGATGCTTCGACGATGTCTGGGGATTTGATTTGTATACAATTGGTGGATGGTGGCTAGCAGTGGAATCCAGGATGCGCATTTCGTCCTAATTGGGACTCGTCAGCTGGATGTACCTGCATTTCTCAGTGAGTGATGATGTTCCCACCGAGGCTCGAACCCAGTGCCCATAGTTTCAAACGCCAAAGCGTTATCCACTAGACCACTTGGGCCACGAGAGCCACCTCTTGTGCAACGGGTCATATATTAATTATTGAATTGAATTTTTGATTTTCCCGTCGATTGATTGGACCGAAGTGTTCGGTCTCAGGTTGACATGTCGGCTTCTTGTGCAGATGCTTCGACGATGTCTGGGGATTTGATTTGTATACAATTGGTGGATGGTGGCTAGCAGTGGAATCCAGGATGCGCATTTCGTCCTAATTGGGACTCGTCAGCTGGATGTACCTGCATTTCTCAGTGAGTGATGATGTTCCCACCGAGGCTCGAACCCAGTGCCCATAGTTTCAAACGCCAAAGCGTTATCCACTAGACCACTTGGGCCACGAGAGCCACCTCTTGTGCAACGGGTCATATATTAATTATTGAATTGAATTTTTGATTTTCCCGTCGATTGATTGGACCGAAGTGTTCGGTCTCAGGTTGACATGTCGGCTTCTTGTGCAGATGCTTCGACGATGTCTGGGGATTTGATTTGTATACAATTGGTGGATGGTGGCTAGCAGTGGAATCCAGGATGCGCATTTCGTCCTAATTGGGACTCGTCAGCTGGATGTACCTGCATTTCTCAGTGAGTGATGATGTTCCCACCGAGGCTCGAACCCAGTGCCCATAGTTTCAAACGCCAAAGCGTTATCCACTAGACCACTTGGGCCACGAGAGCCACCTCTTGTGCAACGGGTCATATATTAATTATTGAATTGAATTTTTGATTTTCCCGTCGATTGATTGGACCGAAGTGTTCGGTCTCAGGTTGACATGTCGGCTTCTTGTGCAGATGCTTCGACGATGTCTGGGGATTTGATTTGTATACAATTGGTGGATGGTGGCTAGCAGTGGAATCCAGGATGCGCATTTCGTCCTAATTGGGACTCGTCAGCTGGATGTACCTGCATTTCTCAGTGAGTGATGATGTTCCCACCGAGGCTCGAACCCAGTGCCCATAGTTTCAAACGCCAAAGCGTTATCCACTAGACCACTTGGGCCACGAGAGCCACCTCTTGTGCAACGGGTCATATATTAATTATTGAATTGAATTTTTGATTTTCCCGTCGATTGATTGGACCGAAGTGTTCGGTCTCAGGTTGACATGTCGGCTTCTTGTGCAGATGCTTCGACGATGTCTGGGGATTTGATTTGTATACAATTGGTGGATGGTGGCTAGCAGTGGAATCCAGGATGCGCATTTCGTCCTAATTGGGACTCGTCAGCTGGATGTACCTGCATTTCTCAGTGAGTGATGATGTTCCCACCGAGGCTCGAACCCAGTGCCCATAGTTTCAAACGCCAAAGCGTTATCCACTAGACCACTTGGGCCACGAGAGCCACCTCTTGTGCAACGGGTCATATATTAATTATTGAATTGAATTTTTGATTTTCCCGTCGATTGATTGGACCGAAGTGTTCGGTCTCAGGTTGACATGTCGGCTTCTTGTGCAGATGCTTCGACGATGTCTGGGGATTTGATTTGTATACAATTGGTGGATGGTGGCTAGCAGTGGAATCCAGGATGCGCATTTCGTCCTAATTGGGACTCGTCAGCTGGATGTACCTGCATTTCTCAGTGAGTGATGATGTTCCCACCGAGGCTCGAACCCAGTGCCCATAGTTTCAAACGCCAAAGCGTTATCCACTAGACCACTTGGGCCACGAGAGCCACCTCTTGTGCAACGGGTCACATATTAATTATTGAATTGAATTTTTGATTTTCCCGTCGATTGATTGGACCGAAGTGTTCGGTCTCAGGTTGACATGTCGGCTTCTTGTGCAGATGCTTCGACGATGTCTGGGGATTTGATTTGTATACAATTGGTGGATGGTGGCTAGCAGTGGAATCCAGGATGCGCATTTCGTCCTAATTGGGACTCGTCAGCTGGATGTACCTGCATTTCTCAGTGAGTGATGATGTTCCCACCGAGGCTCGAACCCAGTGCCCATAGTTTCAAACGCCAAAGCGTTATCCACTAGACCACTTGGGCCACGAGAGCCACCTCTTGTGCAACGGGTCATATATTAATTATTGAATTGAATTTTTGATTTTCCCGTCGATTGATTGGACCGAAGTGTTCGGTCTCAGGTTGACATGTCGGCTTCTTGTGCAGATGCTTCGACGATGTCTGGGGATTTGATTTGTATACAATTGGTGGATGGTGGCTAGCAGTGGAATCCAGGATGCGCATTTCGTCCTAATTGGGACTCGTCAGCTGGATGTACCTGCATTTCTCAGTGAGTGATGATGTTCCCACCGAGGCTCGAACCCAGTGCCCATAGTTTCAAACGCCAAAGCGTTATCCACTAGACCACTTGGGCCACGAGAGCCACCTCTTGTGCAACGGGTCATATATTAATTATTGAATTGAATTTTTGATTTTCCCGTCGATTGATTGGACCGAAGTGTTCGGTCTCAGGTTGACATGTCGGCTTCTTGTGCAGATGCTTCGACGATGTCTGGGGATTTGATTTGTATACAATTGGTGGATGGTGGCTAGCAGTGGAATCCAGGATGCGCATTTCGTCCTAATTGGGACTCGTCAGCTGGATGTACCTGCATTTCTCAGTGAGTGATGATGTTCCCACCGAGGCTCGAACCCAGTGCCCATAGTTTCAAACGCCAAAGCGTTATCCACTAGACCACTTGGGCCACGAGAGCCACCTCTTGTGCAACGGGTCATATATTAATTATTGAATTGAATTTTTGATTTTCCCGTCGATTGATTGGACCGAAGTGTTCGGTCTCAGGTTGACATGTCGGCTTCTTGTGCAGATGCTTCGACGATGTCTGGGGATTTGATTTGTATACAATTGGTGGATGGTGGCTAGCAGTGGAATCCAGGATGCGCATTTCGTCCTAATTGGGACTCGTCAGCTGGATGTACCTGCATTTCTCAGTGAGTGATGATGTTCCCACCGAGGCTCGAACCCAGTGCCCATAGTTTCAAACGCCAAAGCGTTATCCACTAGACCACTTGGGCCACGAGAGCCACCTCTTGTGCAACGGGTCATATATTAATTATTGAATTGAATTTTTGATTTTCCCGTCGATTGATTGGACCGAAGTGTTCGGTCTCAGGTTGACATGTCGGCTTCTTGTGCAGATGCTTCGACGATGTCTGGGGATTTGATTTGTATACAATTGGTGGATGGTGGCTAGCAGTGGAATCCAGGATGCGCATTTCGTCCTAATTGGGACTCGTCAGCTGGATGTACCTGCATTTCTCAGTGAGTGATGATGTTCCCACCGAGGCTCGAACCCAGTGCCCATAGTTTCAAACGCCAAAGCGTTATCCACTAGACCACTTGGGCCACGAGAGCCACCTCTTGTGCAACGGGTCATATATTAATTATTGAATTGAATTTTTGATTTTCCCGTCGATTGATTGGACCGAAGTGTTCGGTCTCAGGTTGACATGTCGGCTTCTTGTGCAGATGCTTCGACGATGTCTGGGGATTTGATTTGTATACAATTGGTGGATGGTGGCTAGCAGTGGAATCCAGGATGCGCATTTCGTCCTAATTGGGACTCGTCAGCTGGATGTACCTGCATTTCTCAGTGAGTGATGATGTTCCCACCGAGGCTCGAACCCAGTGCCCATAGTTTCAAACGCCAAAGCGTTATCCACTAGACCACTTGGGCCACGAGAGCCACCTCTTGTGCAACGGGTCATATATTAATTATTGAATTGAATTTTTGATTTTCCCGTCGATTGATTGGACCGAAGTGTTCGGTCTCAGGTTGACATGTCGGCTTCTTGTGCAGATGCTTCGACGATGTCTGGGGATTTGATTTGTATACAATTGGTGGATGGTGGCTAGCAGTGGAATCCAGGATGCGCATTTCGTCCTAATTGGGACTCGTCAGCTGGATGTACCTGCATTTCTCAGTGAGTGATGATGTTCCCACCGAGGCTCGAACCCAGTGCCCATAGTTTCAAACGCCAAAGCGTTATCCACTAGACCACTTGGGCCACGAGAGCCACCTCTTGTGCAACGGGTCATATATTAATTATTGAATTGAATTTTTGATTTTCCCGTCGATTGATTGGACCGAAGTGTTCGGTCTCAGGTTGACATGTCGGCTTCTTGTGCAGATGCTTCGACGATGTCTGGGGATTTGATTTGTATACAATTGGTGGATGGTGGCTAGCAGTGGAATCCAGGATGCGCATTTCGTCCTAATTGGGACTCGTCAGCTGGATGTACCTGCATTTCTCAGTGAGTGATGATGTTCCCACCGAGGCTCGAACCCAGTGCCCATAGTTTCAAACGCCAAAGCGTTATCCACTAGACCACTTGGGCCACGAGAGCCACCTCTTGTGCAACGGGTCATATATTAATTATTGAATTGAATTTTTGATTTTCCCGTCGATTGATTGGACCGAAGTGTTCGGTCTCAGGTTGACATGTCGGCTTCTTGTGCAGATGCTTCGACGATGTCTGGGGATTTGATTTGTATACAATTGGTGGATGGTGGCTAGCAGTGGAATCCAGGATGCGCATTTCGTCCTAATTGGGACTCGTCAGCTGGATGTACCTGCATTTCTCAGTGAGTGATGATGTTCCCACCGAGGCTCGAACCCAGTGCCCATAGTTTCAAACGCCAAAGCGTTATCCACTAGACCACTTGGGCCACGAGAGCCACCTCTTGTGCAACGGGTCATATATTAATTATTGAATTGAATTTTTGATTTTCCCGTCGATTGATTGGACCGAAGTGTTCGGTCTCAGGTTGACATGTCGGCTTCTTGTGCAGATGCTTCGACGATGTCTGGGGATTTGATTTGTATACAATTGGTGGATGGTGGCTAGCAGTGGAATCCAGGATGCGCATTTCGTCCTAATTGGGACTCGTCAGCTGGATGTACCTGCATTTCTCAGTGAGTGATGATGTTCCCACCGAGGCTCGAACCCAGTGCCCATAGTTTCAAACGCCAAAGCGTTATCCACTAGACCACTTGGGCCACGAGAGCCACCTCTTGTGCAACGGGTCATATATTAATTATTGAATTGAATTTTTGATTTTCCCGTCGATTGATTGGACCGAAGTGTTCGGTCTCAGGTTGACATGTCGGCTTCTTGTGCAGATGCTTCGACGATGTCTGGGGATTTGATTTGTATACAATTGGTGGATGGTGGCTAGCAGTGGAATCCAGGATGCGCATTTCGTCCTAATTGGGACTCGTCAGCTGGATGTACCTGCATTTCTCAGTGAGTGATGATGTTCCCACCGAGGCTCGAACCCAGTGCCCATAGTTTCAAACGCCAAAGCTGTTATCCACTAGACCACTTGGGCCACGAGAGCCACCTCTTGTGCAACGGGTCATATATTAATTATTGAATTGAATTTTTGATTTTCCCGTCGATTGATTGGACCGAAGTGTTCGGTCTCAGGTTGACATGTCGGCTTCTTGTGCAGATGCTTCGACGATGTCTGGGGATTTGATTTGTATACAATTGGTGGATGGTGGCTAGCAGTGGAATCCAGGATGCGCATTTCGTCCTAATTGGGACTCGTCAGCTGGATGTACCTGCATTTCTCAGTGAGTGATGATGTTCCCACCGAGGCTCGAACCCAGTGCCCATAGTTTCAAACGCCAAAGCGTTATCCACTAGACCACTTGGGCCACGAGAGCCACCTCTTGTGCAACGGGTCATATATTAATTATTGAATTGAATTTTTGATTTTCCCGTCGATTGATTGGACCGAAGTGTTCGGTCTCAGGTTGACATGTCGGCTTCTTGTGCAGATGCTTCGACGATGTCTGGGGATTTGATTTGTATACAATTGGTGGATGGTGGCTAGCAGTGGAATCCAGGATGCGCATTTCGTCCTAATTGGGACTCGTCAGCTGGATGTACCTGCATTTCTCAGTGAGTGATGATGTTCCCACCGAGGCTCGAACCCAGTGCCCATAGTTTCAAACGCCAAAGCGTTATCCACTAGACCACTTGGGCCACGAGAGCCACCTCTTGTGCAACGGGTCATATATTAATTATTGAATTGAATTTTTGATTTTCCCGTCGATTGATTGGACCGAAGTGTTCGGTCTCAGGTTGACATGTCGGCTTCTTGTGCAGATGCTTCGACGATGTCTGGGGATTTGATTTGTATACAATTGGTGGATGGTGGCTAGCAGTGGAATCCAGGATGCGCATTTCGTCCTAATTGGGACTCGTCAGCTGGATGTACCTGCATTTCTCAGTGAGTGATGATGTTCCCACCGAGGCTCGAACCCAGTGCCCATAGTTTCAAACGCCAAAGCGTTATCCACTAGACCACTTGGGCCACGAGAGCCACCTCTTGTGCAACGGGTCATATATTAATTATTGAATTGAATTTTTGATTTTCCCGTCGATTGATTGGACCGAAGTGTTCGGTCTCAGGTTGACATGTCGGCTTCTTGTGCAGATGCTTCGACGATGTCTGGGGATTTGATTTGTATACAATTGGTGGATGGTGGCTAGCAGTGGAATCCAGGATGCGCATTTCGTCCTAATTGGGACTCGTCAGCTGGATGTACCTGCATTTCTCAGTGAGTGATGATGTTCCCACCGAGGCTCGAACCCAGTGCCCATAGTTTCAAACGCCAAAGCGTTATCCACTAGACCACTTGGGCCACGAGAGCCACCTCTTGTGCAACGGGTCATATATTAATTATTGAATTGAATTTTTGATTTTCCCGTCGATTGATTGGACCGAAGTGTTCGGTCTCAGGTTGACATGTCGGCTTCTTGTGCAGATGCTTCGACGATGTCTGGGGATTTGATTTGTATACAATTGGTGGATGGTGGCTAGCAGTGGAATCCAGGATGCGCATTTCGTCCTAATTGGGACTCGTCAGCTGGATGTACCTGCATTTCTCAGTGAGTGATGATGTTCCCACCGAGGCTCGAACCCAGTGCCCATAGTTTCAAACGCCAAAGCGTTATCCACTAGACCACTTGGGCCACGAGAGCCACCTCTTGTGCAACGGGTCATATATTAATTATTGAATTGAATTTTTGATTTTCCCGTCGATTGATTGGACCGAAGTGTTCGGTCTCAGGTTGACATGTCGGCTTCTTGTGCAGATGCTTCGACGATGTCTGGGGATTTGATTTGTATACAATTGGTGGATGGTGGCTAGCAGTGGAATCCAGGATGCGCATTTCGTCCTAATTGGGACTCGTCAGCTGGATGTACCTGCATTTCTCAGTGAGTGATGATGTTCCCACCGAGGCTCGAACCCAGTGCCCATAGTTTCAAACGCCAAAGTGTTATCCACTAGACCACTTGGGCCACGAGAGCCACCTCTTGTGCAACGGGTCATATATTAATTATTGAATTGAATTTTTGATTTTCCGTCGATTGATTGGACCGAAGTGTTCGGTCTCAGGTTGACATGTCGGCTTCTTGTGCAGATGCTTCGACGATGTCTGGGGATTTGATTTGTATACAATTGGTGGATGGTGGCTAGCAGTGGAATCCAGGATGCGCATTTCGTCCTAATTGGGACTCGTCAGCTGGATGTACCTGCATTTCTCAGTGAGTGATGATGTTCCCACCGAGGCTCGAACCCAGTGCCCATAGTTTCAAACGCCAAAGCGTTATCCACTAGACCACTTGGGCCACGAGAGCCACCTCTTGTGCAACGGGTCATATATTAATTATTGAATTGAATTTTTGATTTTCCCGTCGATTGATTGGACCGAAGTGTTCGGTCTCAGGTTGACATGTCGGCTTCTTGTGCAGATGCTTCGACGATGTCTGGGGATTTGATTTGTATACAATTGGTGGATGGTGGCTAGCAGTGGAATCCAGGATGCGCATTTCGTCCTAATTGGGACTCGTCAGCTGGATGTACCTGCATTCTCAGTGAGTGATGATGTTCCCACCGAGGCTCGAACCCAGTGCCCATAGTTTCAAACGCCAAAGTGTTTCCACTAGACCACTTGGGCCACGAGAGCCACCTCTTGTGCAACGGGTCATATATTAATTATTGAATTGAATTTTTGATTTTCCCGTCGATTGATTGGACCGAAGTGTTCGGTCTCAGGTTGACATGTCGGCTTCTTGTGCAGATGCTTCGACGATGTCTGGGGATTTGATTTGTATACAATTGGTGGATGGTGGCTAGCAGTGGAATCCAGGATGCGCATTTCGTCCTAATTGGGACTCGTCAGCTGGATGTACCTGCATTTCTCAGTGAGTGATGATGTTCCCACCGAGGCTCGAACCCAGTGCCCATAGTTTCAAACGCCAAAGCGTTATCCACTAGACCACTTGGGCCACGAGAGCCACCTCTTGTGCAACGGGTCATATATTAATTATTGAATTGAATTTTTGATTTTCCCGTCGATTGATTGGACCGAAGTGTTCGGTCTCAGGTTGACATGTCGGCTTCTTGTGCAGATGCTTCGACGATGTCTGGGGATTTGATTTGTATACAATTGGTGGATGGTGGCTAGCAGTGGAATCCAGGATGCGCATTTCGTCCTAATTGGGACTCGTCAGCTGGATGTACCTGCATTTCTCAGTGAGTGATGATGTTCCCACCGAGGCTCGAACCCAGTGCCCATAGTTTCAAACGCCAAAGCGTTATCCACTAGACCACTTGGGCCACGAGAGCCACCTCTTGTGCAACGGGTCATATATTAATTATTGAATTGAATTTTTGATTTTCCCGTCGATTGATTGGACCGAAGTGTTCGGTCTCAGGTTGACATGTCGGCTTCTTGTGCAGATGCTTCGACGATGTCTGGGGATTTGATTTGTATACAATTGGTGGATGGTGGCTAGCAGTGGAATCCAGGATGCGCATTTCGTCCTATTGGGACTCGTCAGCTGGATGTACCTGCATTTCTCAGTGAGTGATGATGTTCCCACCGAGGCT